>LPNX011052460.1:53872-89165 GCA_001517045.1 Pseudotsuga menziesii
GATTTTTCTTTATACCTCAGGAAAATGCATTTTCTGCTTCGAGTACCAAGCTTGTTTCTTTGCTCCTTTGGAATCAAGGCATAACAGGTGGAACCAAAAACTATGAGATGCCTGACTGAAGGGAGATGGCCAAACCACATTTCATGTGGAGTCTTGTTATCAAGAGCATTTGAGGGACTTCTGTTTCTCAAATAGGCTGCACATTTCACTGCATCACCCCAAAACATTAGTTTTACATTCTTAAAAAACATCATTGAGCGTACCATATTCATTATGGTTATGTTCATTCTTTCTGCTACACCGTTTTGTTGAGGATTGTAGGGAATTGTAGTCTGATGTGCAATTCCATGTTGGCGAAGATAATCTTCAAAAGCATTTGAAGTGTATTCTTTCCCATTGTCAGTACGAAGTGTACCAATTTTAGATTGTGCTTGTTTTTCTATCAATGCATGAAAGTCCTTGAATGTTTGAAATGCTTCTGATTTTGTCTTTAATGAGTAAATCCAACACATTCTTGAGTATTCATCAACAAAGGTCATAAAATACTTATTCCCATTGGCAGAAGGAGTTGGCATTGGGCCACATAAATCAGAATGCACTCATTCTAATTTCCTACTTGCTTTGAAATTAGATTCATGGAATGGTAGCTTACTGTGTTTCCCTAATATACATGCATCACATTTTCTCTTCTCTTTGGGAATGGTGGGAAAACCAAATACACCATTCTTTCTCAAAAAACGAAGATTGTTATAATTCAAATGACCAAATCTTGCATGCCACAATAAACTTGATGACAAATTACCTTCTCCATGCTGAGAGAGGTAGGCATAGTTCTGACCCCTTGCAAATGAACCCTTTAGCTTTAGCAGCTTCCAAACTTCGTATCCAATCATGATGACTAGGTTGTCAGAGGACTTTCTTATTTCTACAATTCCATCATACATGTGGATGGAATGACCTTGCTGTCGAATCTACACCAAGGACAACAGGCTTCTCTACAACTCTGGAAGATAAAGAACATTCTTCAACAAGAAATCAGGGAATCCAGGCATCTTCAGTTGAATGGTGCCCATTCCCTTTGGTTTAAGACTTGACTTATATGCAAAGTAAACTATGCCATTTATTGTTTCATTAAGTTCTTCAAAACAGTATTTTCTAAAATTCATGTGTGATGTTGCACCAGTATCAAGTAGCCAACAATCCGTGTAAGATGAAAGTGAAGTCATTTCATTAATACCAAGATTACAATGTGCAACAATACAATGAGCAGAATCTGAATATTTACTAGCATCTTGGTTCTTATTGTCATCTTTCTTCTGGTTATGCCTGTCTTTGATGGAGTCCCACGAAGCCCAACACTGATCTGCTGTGTATCCAATCTTTCCACAATGCTTGCACTTCAAATCTGATCTTTTGCTGGAGTTGTTTCTGCCTCCTCTACGTCTGAAGTTTCTTCTTCCTCTGCCTCTCTTACTGCTTTCTCCTTTGGGATGATCATTGGATTGGTCTTTGGTGTGGTTCTTTTCTTTTTGAGCAAAGAAAAGTGATTCTCTAGAATGCTCAGTTGTCTTCTTACCAAAAGCTTTCTCTCTGTCAACTATCTTCTCTAGCAGGGTGTCAAATGTCAG
Organism: Pseudotsuga menziesii; assembly: GCA_001517045.1. Lineage (NCBI taxonomy): Eukaryota > Viridiplantae > Streptophyta > Pinopsida > Pinales > Pinaceae > Pseudotsuga > Pseudotsuga menziesii. The sequence continues at coordinate 55,501 of LPNX011052460.1, forward strand.
TGATTTGAACTTGTCACTTGATTGCAATGACTCAAGATAGTTGGAGTGAGAAGGATACAAAGATTTTACAAATGCTGCAAGGGGAAGATCTGGTTTCATACCAGAGGCTTGAATCTTGTGCATGATAGCTTTGATTTCAGAGGCAAGTAACATGGGATCATTGTCTTTTACTTCTAAACTGAATAGTTTTAGCATTAGTTGAATAACTTCCATTTTAGAGTGTGAATCATACAGATCTTTTAACGTTTTTAGTGCATCAAAACATGACTTTGCAGGCAATATGTGTTGGCTCACCTCTTCATTGACTGTGGCAGTGATTACCGCTAAAGCTTTCTTGTCTTTTGTTTTCCAAATGGCCTTCTCTTTCTCAGATTCTGGAGGTCCTGGGTCTCTGGTTATGGGCCCTCCAGCTTCTGTCTCTATTGTGGTTCCTTCACAAATACCGTCACAAAGGTCATTGTAGATGAAGGCAGATTTGATCTTCCTCCACCATTCTGGATAAGTGTCTTTGCTAGTGAGAGTGGCACCAACTACAGATGCTATAGATTGCATCTTCTGTGATTGAATCTTGCAACTAAAACAATAGGAGAAAAATAATAAAGAGTAAAGGTGCAGGTTTAAGTCTCTGCCACCTTCCTCAAGCTTTACAGCAATGTCAATGTCTCTGCTATTGTCATACAAGTCTTCAATGCAGCTATGCAGAAATAAATTAAATTCACACCAACATAGCTCCTTGAGAGAGGTCGTAGGCACAAAATAGTCTTCAAAAAAAAGGTTTATCTGAAGAAGTTCCTGCTCTCAAAAAAATGCAGTCCACATTCAATTAGAAGAGCCCACGCTCTGCAGATAGATTCCACGTAGCTAGCAATAGTTCACGTAGCAAGAATTTGGATTCTTCATACAATAGTCATCAACGACAGCATGATAGCACATAATTGGGACAGTTCCAACACTAGTCGCAAGCAAAATCAGTCCAGACTTCAACAGGGCTCCACCACATGAGTGTTAGGACTTCTCCATGTTACACCAGTCTTCAATGCAGCTCTATCGTAATCTTTACACAGTACTCAACAATACTCCAATTGCACTAGCATTCAACGTATCTGAGTTTATGCACCGGAAACAATAGTGAATGGTCTCACACACTCAACACAACTCCAATTGCACCAAGGTTCAACGGATTAGGGTTGTGCAGTGGATCGCTGAGAGAAAACATACTACAGAGAGGAATCAAAGAAATAATGGGCGTCTTCCAGGCCTGTTTACGCAGATGGCATATGCCAGAGTTGAGCCAACAATATGGAATAGTAGAGAGCAGAGAATAATGGCTAGATCGAAGGATATGAAATGTTCTTACACAGAAAATAAGTGCCTTGTTTGAGAACACAACAAGAGAAAACTTAATTAGACAGGCAGAGAACGTGATCAAGGCAGAGAACGGTGAGATGGTCTCCACAAAGGCAAAGCCTCAACAACAATATGCAAGAGGAGGAGGGAAACTCATTTAGCTCAGAGAGATACTATCACATCACTCATGAACTATAGAGCAGCCAGCGCATGCACCAATGCATGCAATCTACAGACTGAGGAAAGCCTAGGGTGCAGATAGCAGTAGAATGCTGACTGTACATGCAGGAGTTATGAATTGCTATGATACCACTGTAAGGGATCACACATCCGAGAGTCTCTTCATATTCCTAATAGTTACAATAACGTATAATCCCAATGGATTATATTCCAACAAATCCCAAGTTGATGTGGGATGGCGCTGCAATGGGGGTGGGGTTTGCAGGTGCATAGTGCATCTGCACAGCTGGGGGTGCTTGTGGTGGAACCATGGTGGATGGGCCAATGCCCCCAAGTGTTGTGGGTGGGATGGTGTGGGTAGCGGGGGAATTTCCCCCATGAATGGTGGTAGGGGCAATGTGGGTGGTCGATGCACTGCCCCCCTGTGTGGCAGGGGGGATAATGTGTGTGGAGGGGCCACTGCCCTTGTGTGTTACTACTGGGCTAGCTTGGCTGGTCACTATTGGTGGTGGAAATTGGATAATGATAGTCTGCATGACTGTGCTTGGACCCCTTGCCAAGTTGTGGGTGATAGGTTGTGATGTGGACATGGGTCCACTTGCTAAGGTTAGACCAGAAAATGGATCCGGGTTTGTAGTAGCCATGGGGCTAGATGGTGCGGTGTGGAGGTCTGGTTTAGATTGATATGGGTCTGGATCAGAATCAGAGGCTATGTGGCCCTCTGATGGTGTGGGAGATCACTAAGAACATATACTACGGTGCCGACTGAGTGTTCCAAATGGTGGTGATTCGCCTCTTAGGCGTGAGGAAGATCCTGGAGGATCAATTGTGTTTGCTTTGGTGTATGAAACTGGTGGGTATGAAATTTGGACCCCGGTTTCAATGGCTTCCTACTAGCTGAAGGTGGTCTCTCGGCCACCAAGACTGCTAGAAGACAGGTCTTGGCTTGTTCCTCATAGTTGCTTCTACTCAATCGAAAGGGGGTTGTTTCTCGTTTCACTTGGAAATTCCTCTCAGCAACCAACTACTTTGGGGTTCCCGTGGTACTCCTCACAATGAGTTTCTGGGAAAAGCCCAAGTACCTCCCACATTTGAAGCAGTCATGGACTTATGTCCTCAAAGACTACAGAATTGATTGAACTTAGTGTAAATTTGGTAAATTTTAAGGCTTAGTCAGTGTCATGAACTGAGTTGGGTTAATTACTTGGTATGGTGTGTTGGTTTGCTTGTTTGTTCTGGTGTTTGGTTTGCAATATGGTTTATGAATTCATGGTAGAGTTCACATCATGGTTTTGTATGCAAACATAAATAGAAATTTGTAAGCAAATATGGTGATTAACCCTGAATTGTTGGCCTAACTAAATGTCTACCTCTCAGTGGTATTCTTCTTCAACCAAGAGAAGGTGCTGGGCTCTCAACACAATGGGACTAAGCCCATCCGTAGATCCTTAGGTCACCTCCCAAGTGCTAGGTTGGTCAACAAGGAGGAAGCTTAATTGGTACTAGGGTCAGTATGACTCGGATTGGCCTAGCAGAGGTTTCAACACTGACAAAAATAGGAAATAAAACAGATTTAAATAGATCTAAACTAACATTTCTGAAAACTAGGGTAAAAACTGAAAAACTTGAAAACTTGAAATTTTTTTCCCAGGGATCCTGTGGGATCGACCCAGGGGAGTCGCCAAAGCTATAGTGAGAATTTCTCCTCACTACAGGGGTAAGAATGGCTCCCTTGTTCCTATAGGGCACAAGGGTAGGTTCCTACCCTTAGAAAACAATAAAAAAAACGGAATGATAAATGGCAAAAACAGAGCTGTGAATTGAAACTAAGCTAATCTAAGCAAGACTAAGTAAATGGCAGTTATTGTAAACTAAATCTAAGAGAAAATGACCGAAATAAAGATGGATATGCAACCCTTGTGAACCCCTCTTCACACAGTGGGTTAGGGTTCTGCCTCCAAAACCTGCAAAACAAACCTAAGCTACTAAACTCGCAAACAATGTCAATGAAAACCTACAAATAGAGATGAGGGTTAGAAAATAAAAACAAATAAAACAAGCATAAATAGAGATTATACCTCACTTAGGTGGAAATGGGACACCATGCCCTAGCTCATGGGAGCACCTCTCTATTGGTTAGGAAGAAATGGCTTGGAGAAATGGAGATGGAGGAGAGGGAGAGTGGGTGGTTTGAGAGCAAGAGGTCTTAAAGCATCCATGGGCAGCATAACAATAGGCAAGTGAGGAGTCTTTTGAGAGTCTCCCCCCACCCTCCTTATATAGTTTTTCCAAGAGGTTTTAGGGTTTTAAGCCCTTGGTCAAGGATTTAGCCCCTTTCACCCTAACTTTAGCACCTTTCAAGGTTTTAGCCCCTTTTTGAGGGATTTAGCTCCTGGGGGTCTATTTTGGGCTCTTTTTGGGGTTTTTAGCCCTTTTCTTCATCCTTGGGCTCTTTTGGAGGTGTGGGGGTCAAATGGAAGGTCATGGAAGGTCTTATGGAGTGAAATGAGTGTTGTGAGATGGTGTCCTTGGGTGGTGTAAGTCATTGAGAGCTATGTGGGGGATTTTTGTGTTAACACCCCACACCCTCAGAAAGGCTCAAAAATATGAAAAAGGGCTTAAAAACCCCTAAAAAGAGCCAAAATAGCTCTCATAGGGGCTAAAACCCCTCAAAGGAGCTTAAAACCCCGAAAGGAGCTAAGAATTAGCCAAAAGGGGCTAAAATCCCAAAAAGGGGCTAAAGCCCTAACTAGGGGCTAAAAACCCCAAATCTCTAGAAAAAAACTATAAATAGAGGGGTGGGGGTGACTCTCAAAACACTCCTTCTCTCCCTATCATTATGCTTCCCGTGTGAGTGCCTTGAGACGATTTGCCTCTCAAGCCATTCACCCTCCCTCTCCTCCACTGCTCCACAAGCTAAGATTTCATCCCAAAGAGAGAGGTGCTTCCCCAAGCTAGGGCATGGTGGCCCTTTTCCACCCAAACAGAAGGTATATTTGTGTTTTCTTTCATGTTTATTGTAGTTTTCTAACCTCTTTTTCTTGCAGTATTCTTGTCTAATGCTTTGTTGTAGGTTTTCCAAGGAATTCTTGTAGCCATAGTCTTGTTTGCTAACCATTTCATGTAGGGTTTCATAGTTTAGTTTCAATATTATTTGCAATTTTTTCTTCCACCACATAGGAACCCTACCCTCACGTCCTATAAACGGAAGGGAGATGTTCCTTTTTGTAGCTAGGGTGAAATCCCTACTACAAGGAGCCTTTCACGGAGGATTCTGAGGAGGACGAGACATAGGTTTAGGTCGAGGAGTATGAAGAGGTCATGGACCAGTGAAATGCTACAATTTCAAAGTATTGGGGAATTATCAGCGAGATTTCCCAAACTTGCAGTCACAATGTACCTATTTTACCATTGCAGATCATTAAGTTGAATATTTTTCACATCCGATTGCGAAATGGCAAGGGAATAATGTTCCTCAATCGCAGAGCCAAAACCAGAATGTGAACCAACCTATGAATCCTCCACAAAACTAGAACTAAGGTTCAATGGTTGGGAAGATCTCAGCGAAAACTAGGTATCAACCTGTGAATGTTGGAGTCATTACTCATGGAGGTGCGACAACAGGGGATGATGGTATGCTCCCACAGGTCGGATTGGAAGCTCAGAAAAAGGTGCAATTTGATATGGATTCTGAGAGGGATACATTATTTGACACAAGATACACCATCAAAAGGGATGCGGGTAAGTTTCCTATTTAAGAAATGTTGCATGTTTTTTAGTCCACACTTGTTGCGAGACCATAATAGAAGTATGACACATTGCAAAGTTTCTTTGATAGTTGTATGTCACTAGGGAAAGACCCCGACACACTAGCCTAGTTCGCAAGTCTTCTACAAAGACTGAAGAAAGGTCGACAAGACTCTCTTGTGAATTCCTTACACAAAAAGTCAACTGGAAAGGAGATGAGGATGAATGTCTAGATTGGTGATTATGATGTGGACTCAGTTATTCTAGATCTCGGCTCAGATGCCAACATTTTGACAAAGTAGACATGGGAGAAAATGGGGAAGCCATAGTTGGTTTGGTCCGCTGTGCAACTACTACTAACTAATCAGGATAGAGTTCTGCCAATAGGGTGAGTACCATGCTTAATGGTGGAAATTGAAGGAATGAAGATATATGCACCTTTCGATGTCATTGAAATTGTCAACGATGGAAGCTTATATCCCACAATGTTGGGGATTGTATGGGCCAATGACAACTTGGAAGTGATCAACTTCAAGAAGTGGGTGATGACTTTTGAGAACTGTGATATAAGAGTCATAGATCCATTAGACCCAAGCAAAGGAAGAAGGTATTCTGAACCAATCAACGAATAATTTTTAGGAGGATGGGACCATGCATACAACATTTCAGAGGATTACATCCATCCCACTATAGACGGAGAGATGGGTTGGTGAATCTTGAGCTCTACATCATCGAATTTTGATGATGCGCTAAAATTTTGGTAGAATCAGCTACATGAGGTGTCGATTCGAAAGTGTGGATGAATCACTCAATCGCTACGTCGAGTCGCAATGGAGGTTGTTGAGTTATCGACATACAAAGGATTTCCTAATTTTCATGAATTTATTGATGAATTCAAAGACATGGCCTCAGAACCATAGAGACTATTGGCATTAGAGGAGGCACTGAATGCCACTCCAGCATGTTGGTGGGAGACACATAAGAAATCGATCAATGGATATTCGTTATGTCACAAGGTGATGCAAGTTCGGTTCATTGAAGTAGAGCACTATCAAGTCGAGAAGTATGATGGATGAAATGATCCTAATTATCATTTGAAATCATGTCATATCTTGTGGGTATCATGACCAAAGGATGAGTGGGTACATGATTTTGTAGAAACATTGGACAAAATTTCACAACAATGGTATGTATTAGTAGAAATTCGAAGGGAGATCATGACATGGGAGGACTTGATGATCTATTTGAGTCACACTTTTAGTTTTTCATACATTGATCTAGTGATTCATAGCACACTTCACCATATCCATGACGTTGTATAGAAGATAGTTCCAGTTGCATTTCCTATGGAATTGCATGAGGTGCCAGCAATGCAGTCAATGATGGAGTGTTATAATGTAATAAGAGGAACTAACGATGGGGATGAACCAAGGAATATCAATATTCTAGATTCTAAAGGAAGTCAGAATATCACAACACTAGAGATTCCAGCAGACAAAGAGCACCAACCATTGAATATTCTGAAGGTCAACATCGGGACATAGGAGGAACTGAAGTTCACCAATATAGGATATTATTGGGATGAAGAGACTATGACGAAGATCACCAATCTATTCCATGAGTTGCAGGATTTGTTTCCAACTAAATTCTCTAAAATGAAATGGATCCTAGGATATTTGGGAGAAATGAAAATACCACCGAAGCCAAATGCGAAGCTAGTGAAGTAGTGCCTGTATCGATTGAATCCATGATACAAGGAGAGAGTGAAGGCTTAACTTGACCAAATGTTAGATGTAGAAATCAATGAACCAGTGTAAGAGTTAGAATGGATCAGTCCAATGGTCATTCAAGACAAAAAAATAGGCGAGGTACGGATTTGTGTCAATGTTAGGAAGCTCAATGATGCATGCCTTCATGATTTGTTCCTGGCATCATTTACTGACGAAGTGTTGGAAGGAGTAGGTGGATAGCAGATCTATTAATTCATGGATGGTTTTTTAGGCTATCATCATATCAATATTGTGATGGAATATTGACATAAGATAACTTTTGTGACTGAGTGGGGATGTTTTCAGTATACAGTGATGTCGTTGGACTCAACAACACACCTACGATATTCTTCAGGATCGTAGTTGTTGCATTTAAGGAATTTATTCAAAAAAATTTGGTGGTATACATGGACAATTGGACAGTGTATGGGATGGTAAAGGATCACCTCGTGAATCTATGAATGATGTTAGAGTAGTGTCGACAACACCAGATAACATTGAATTCAAAGAAATACATTTTTTGTGTGTCATTTTGGATTTTTTTGGGACACATTATCTAAAAGGAAGGGATGCTAGTTTATCCATATAATATTGTGCTTATTTTTAACTTTCCCCTAGCGATGAATGTGAAACAACTCAGAGAAAAATTGGTACATATGGGATATTATTGGAAGTTCATAAGAGGATATGTTGTGATCACAAAACCGATGGAGAAGTTGTTGAAGAAAAATGAGCAGTTCGAATGGAGTCATGAGTGTCAAGCGAGTCTTAACGCCTTAAAGAAGAAGATGGTCACAGCACCAATATTGGCCTTTCTGGATTGGACGAAGGAATTTCATGTCCATTTCGATGCATCATCAGTCGCGTTAGGATTATTTTTGGTGCAACCAGGTGAAAGGGATATCGACCATCTGATTTATTTTGAGAGTCGAAATATGTCATCTATGGAATGAAAATACACCACGACGGAACGTGAAGGCCTGGATATGGTATATGCACTTCCTAAATTCTATCATTACCTGTTAGGAGGACATTTTAAGATGTTCACTAACCATTCTGCATTGAAATACTTGGTCAACAAGCCTTTATTGGGGGGACAGATATGTCGCTCGCTACTACTCTTCGAATGGTTTGATTTCAAAATTATTGTGAATTCAGATCACTTGAATTTGGGACCTGATCATTTGTCATGGATTGAAATAGGTGAAGAACAAACCAGAATCAAGGATGGGTTACCTGAGTGCATCTATTCAAGGTTCGAATGGTTGATTACCATTATGAGAAAATAATTTATTTTTTGGTGGCAAGAAAAGCGTAGGATGATTTCACCACAAGTTAGAAGAAATAATTGGTTGTTCGGGTTATGGATTTTCAGTTGATTGTTGGAAAGTTCTATAATATGGGCCTAAATGAGATTTTATGTTGTTATGTCTTACCACATGAACAATAAATAATATTGGCATAATCACATGATGGGGTTGTAGAAGGACACTATGGAGGTCACAAAACGGATAGGAAGATACTCTGCATAGGCCTTTGGTGTCCGACGATGCATAATGATCCAGCGGATTATGTGAAGAGTTTCGATGTTTTCCAAAGAACGGGGAAGCATTCACAAAGGGATGAGATTCCCTTAGTACCTCAGGTAACTCTACATCTATTTGACAAATGGGCAGTGGATTTTGTGGGACCCATCAACCCACCAAGAAAAAGGACAGGTGTGCACTACATTATCACAACGACAGATTATCTCATGAGATGGGAGGAAGTAGCACCAGTGACGAATTTCACCACTGTAATTGCACAGGAAGAAATCCTGACGCAGTTGTTGCATCTTGAAGAAGATCGGTTTTTTGAAGGATTTTACCAACGAGTTGAAAAGGATCACTAGAAGGCATGGCATGATCGAAACATCAAAACAAAACACTTACAGCAATGTGATATGGTGCTGCTCTATGACAGTAATTTTGTGAAACACCCAGGTAAGTTGCAAATGCATTAGTTAGGTCCTTATGTAATCAATTTCATTACTAATGTAGGTGCAGTATTGTTGCAGCAGCTAGATGGTGCAATGTTGTCAAAGTTAGTGAATGGAAGCTGGTTAAATCCCTACCTAGATAGACAGGTGTGGCGCGATGCTTAAGGAATTGCGTAATGAAACAAAAATGTGTAAGAGGTGGTATAGAAGAGGCTGGCACACTAGAAATTGGTGGTAGCGCAAGAGAAAATGGATTGAGTCATAGTAGGAAAGAGTTTGGAGATGTCCACAAGGACACGATATGGTAAAATCAGGAATTTAATGCAGTAATTAAACCAATCGGGTGGCTACATTGATGGACGATATGCGCATTTATGGGGAATCCAACCATTAGATCGAGAGGATCGACGACGAATTTGAGTGATAGGTGGCATATTTAGTCGTGATGATTTCCAATATTTTGCACAAGTGCTCCCGCGCTATAAGAATTGATGGGGTGTGAGTTTGATGAACCATTGTGACTATTGATTTGAGCAGAGCATAGTTGAGAGGTTGCAAGAGATTAGATTGTAGCAATGGAGCAAGTGATTTTGAGTGGTAGTATCCACAATTTTCCATGTATAAGCACACCGATTGTGGAGGAAATACACAGCATGCAAATGGAATATCCCCGATTCCTTGAAAGAAGAGGGGGTCCAATCGGCCCAAGTCAGCCTCGTAGAAGAAAAACACTACCAAAATTTCAAGCAAAGCGGAAGAAAAAGCGGAGGCGCAGGCTGGACTATTGATAACCAGAGCTAAAGACTCCATGGCAAGAAATGGGGTGACGCCTGCAAAAATCCCTGGGTTTTTTCCCAAGTGTAGTCCTTGTGCACCCCAACCTAAATTGATGAAGACCCAGAGATACCCCATTAGGATGCGGGAAATACCCATGGGAATGTATTGCATGTTCAACATTGTGCCCTATATGAAAAGAATGAAATACAACAATCATGACTTGTTGGAATACACTGAATGCACAGCGGAGCCATTTGAATTGCAAGATTGAAGGGATGGTGGACTATTTGTGCACACACCGCAGCATTGGGCAATGGGACTACAAATATTGGGGTTGTTAGGACTCATGCACATTTCACACTTTGGTCATCTAGTGGAAGCCAATGCATGTGCAAAGAAGTTGTTGGTGTGTTTTCATGGAGGTTACTTGTGGTTGGATACCAAGGTACCAGTCATAGTGGAATTGATATCATAGATAACTATTTTGGAAATGAAGGCACCTAATCTGTCATAATACTTTCATGGAAAGTATAATGATAAGAGGTTAGCCTCTAAATTGAAGAAGAAATATGGAATGGACTATGAAAAGGGAGCCTATGTCATCTACATAATAAATGATCGAGCAGTTCACGTTGCAATGGATATTTTGGTTATCAAAGTGGTTAGGAAGAACCACCCTAATCAATGCACATCTTGAGTGATAGTATGCGCAGAGGGCATGCAGATGAAAAGGTCATTATTCTTGTTGAACCAGCTTATGAAGGATGGGATGCTTGTTCAGGAGGGTAATCAGTTGTTCACTTACTCCTGGTTATTAATATTTATCGCACTAGTTGCATGGATGGGGCCCCAGGATTATCAAGGGACGGAATTTGAAATCGCCCAATTTTGTAAGGGTTCAAGGTACCAAAATATCGGGTATATCAACTAGAAGGACCAATTGAATGATTGTGTAATATAGTTATACATGTATTGGGATGCACTATGGCTTGCAACAGAAAAGGTTTTGCACCTATCTAAAGAGGAAACAACAAAGTATAGGTGGGTCGCAATGTTTGAGATGGGCCCACATTCCATTCATATCCAAGCACAAAGAGACAAGGACAAGCCGCGGTTGACTACATAGTATAAATTGACGGATGAAGATATTGACATGATGGTTGATGATTGACCTATAAAGTGGAGAATGTCGGTCAATGGTGAAGAGTTTTCAAACACTACGGTGGGTCCTCCACCCGATGCCCCAGTATATCAAACACAAGCACAAGAGAGAGAACAAGAGTCCCAGGAGGACTCATCTAAGACTCTGAGAGACTCTACGATGAATTGCTAATTCAAAGAGATGAGGAGAAATTGAAGTCAAGAGTAAGTAGAAGGCAATAGCACTGCACAGATTATTGAAGAACAGGTAAATCGCATTATCATGGAAATCACCATGGTGACCACTACGAGTGAGGTGCAGTTAAGGAAACATTCGACATAACATTTTTAGGAGGTAACAACTCAATTGAAATCTTTGACTAATACAATTATAGAAAAGGTGTCACAAGAAAATGTGTTGCAGAGAGCTTCATAATTGACCATGGGGAAACAAGTCAGAGTGGTCCAAATCTCCTCGAGGGGATTAGAGGCAAGCAGTGAGGAAGTGGATGTGACACTGCAATAGTTTCATACGATTGTGTATAACTTCAAAAGGTTGTGTCAAAACCAACAAACTTGTTTTGTAATTTTTGTTGATCAGTCATCGATGAAGGAAAGGACCATAGAGTGTATGAGTTTCTTAGGGAAGGGACCATAGATACATATTTTATGAAGGGAGAGGAGTATTTCCTAGAATAAAGACCATTTTCACAACCGCAGTATAACTGTCCACAACCACAATATGCTCAATCACATTTTAACCAGCATCAACCGCAGTATGTTTAGCTATAGCATAATTAGTAGAAATCGTAGTTCAACCAAATGCAACAATAGTTTAACCAACCATAATATAACCAACAATTGTATCAGCAGCAAGGAGGATTTTGAGCAGCATTCCACGGAGGTTGTAATGGAGGCTTTGGTCATGGAGGATCTATGGGATGAGGTCATGGACCAGTTACTTGTTATAATTTCGGAGTGTTGGGACATTATCAGAGTGACTGTCCAAACGTGCAATATTAGTGTACTTATTATAGTTTTGTAGATCATACTATCAAGGAGTTCCCGTGGTTGATTGTGAAGTGGCAAGACAAGAATGCAACGTAACCACCATAGAACCAGAACACAACTCAGAACCAAAATCCAAGACCGAATGTATGGAAGATATCAGATGAACCTAGGACTCGACCAATGAATTTCAAAGTCATAATTAGAGGAGGAGTGATAATGGGAGTCAATGAACCACTGATAAATATCTAATTAACATCTCAAAAGAAGGTACAATTTTATATAAATTCTGAGAAAAATACCTTCTTCGATGCACAAAACATGGTAAATAGGAATTTCGGTAAGTTACCTGCCTATGAAATGCCACCGGTCTTTGATTTGAAAAAGTTACTAGGATCATCATGAAAGGTTAGTAAATTGCAAAGTTTCCTAGAAAGTTGTGTGATGTTAGAAAAATATCCATATGCATTACAGGAAATAGCAATATTATTGTATCAACAAGAAGGAGGACAACCAGATCATCCAGTGAATTCGTTGCAAACAAAGAAAATAGGATGAGAGATGATGATGAACGCTGCGATAGGAGAGTATGATGTAGATTCAGTCATCTTAGATATATGATCAGATGTCAATATCCTAACAAAGAAAACATGGGAAATGATAGAAAAATCGTAGTTGGTTTGATCACCGATACAACTGCGACTATAAAGCTAGGCCAGAGTGTCTCCGATTGGTAGAGTAACTCGTATACCTGTTGAAGTGGAAGGATTGAATATATACATAGAATTTGATTTCATCGAGATAGACAAGGATAATTTCTCATAACCAGCATTTTTGGGTATCAGTTGGGAAAATTAGAACTTAGCGGTTATCAATATCAAGAAGCGGGTCATGACATTTGAGAATCCTGATATGAGGGTCATCACCCCATTGGATCCCCTCAAAGAAAAAATACATGTTGAACCATTAAAAGATGAATGGATGGGAGGATGGCATAATTCCTATAATATTTTTGAAGGCTACATCAATCCCACTGTGGATTGGGAGTTGGGATGATGGAGTACTAGTTTAGTGTCTTCAGACTCTTAAGATGCATAAAAAACTGGTAGAATAGACCACACAAAGTATCCATTAGGAAATGTGTGCAAATCACCTAATTGTTTAGGTGGGTAGCGATAGAAGTCAATGAATTACCGAAGGAATACCGAATTTGGCCAACTTCATTCCGTAGTTCAAAGATAAAGTTTCAGAACCGCAACGATTGTTAGCACTAGACGAAGCATTGAAGGCCACTCTGAAAAGATGGTGGGCTACGCATAGTGTTAGCACTCAGAATGTACCCAGGTTGTAAAAGGTAAACTCCAAGGTAACAGCAAAACCACTTTAGAAAGAAACTGGTGTTTTCTTCCAGAGAGGGATCTCTCAATACAGATTTAACAGGACCAGATATAAAACAACATTTAAAGATTTGTATGTATGGATGAAACAATCACATAACCATTGGGCATGGAGTCACATACGTATAAAGATATCACAAAGACATATACACAAGATTCATCAAAGGCAAGATAATCACTTCATCACAGTCGTTCAATTTAATCCAGGTGAAACAGAAGAGACGAGGAAACAACCCATTAATACAGAGCATCAAAGATGAATTCTATATCAACTTTAGCAGAAAAATGTATAAAATATCTGAAATGATGACTAGAGCATAAACATATGAATTCTAATCACCCAACGCTGTATTTCAGATACGAAGAAGAAGCAAAATGAAGTGTTACACTGGGAAAATACAATCACAAAAAGAAAGAAGCACAGACTGTGATATCAATGACACAGGAATATCAGATAAAACCTCATGCATTCACTTTGTTATTCAAAATATATGTTCTCCAAAATCATTCCACAACACGATGGGTTCCAACCCCCATCTCATAAAATAGATGCAAATATATACAAAAATAGTTTGATCTTCCAAGAAGATTCATAACTGAATGATCGACTTAATTTAGAGTCTTGTAACTAAACCCCTAACTTCTAGGAATAAATTACAGCTCCAATCCTAACAGATCATAAAGTAAAAATCAACTTGATAATAGCTCTTTTCCCAGTCAGCTCCATGTCTTCGCCTAGTCATCTCCATGTCTTCGCCTAGTCAGCTCCTCGGTGTACAATGCATGTCTCTATACGAATGAAGTATGTATTTCATTTTTCCAAACCTCTCCACTGCTTTCCACTGCTCTACGCTCGGGGTGTCATATCCCATCATTTCTCTAATCAATACTTCAAGCTCCATGTAAGCTTCATATGACACCTTAGGCAATCCTTTTCTGACGATCAGGAACTTTTGTAGAATCTCAAAATCCTTTGTCAATCAAACTTGGAATGGTCCATGCAACTCTGAACTAGCAAATTGTGATAATGCTCTTGAGAAAATATCCGCCCTTCTGCGTCCCAAAAGGAAGGAAGACCATCCTCGAATAGCTCCTTGAAAACCTGCTTGAAGTTATTAACCTGTGCGGCCATTTCATCAGCTCGGTCTTGGACCGTCTTCATTAAATGATGTTTGTGGATAAATTTCTTAGCCCACAGCACTATGGATATCCTGTCTTTTATCCCAATATCATGTAATTTCTGATATGTCAGTGAATTTAAAAAGTTCAGCGCATTCTGAGCTGTGGTGAGGGGATTTCTTTCCATATGTTCATTTACTAACTTTAATCTTTGGTGGGCCAAATTGATCAAAATATTCTGATCATCAAAGAAATTCAAATAATGCCATAATTCGGTAATTTCTATAGACAGGGTGTCCCAAATAATGTGTTTTTCTCCTTGCAGGGGACTCTTACCTATGTTTTTCTCCTTCAATTCATTGAACTTCTTCTGCAGCTGATTCCTGTCTTGTAATATTTTACTTTTACTTTCAGTTATTTTGGCCAACTCAGACTTTATCTTTTCGTTCTCTACCTTTAATTCTTTAATTGATTCATCTTTTAAGCTTACTTGGGATAGAGGCACCAACAAATCATCCGCAGAAAAATCATCCAATGGCTTCTCAATATTCACAATGGAAAGTCTTCGCTGGTGGGAGTCTGGCTCATTAACTCCTCCATAATCTCCTTCTCATCATTTTGATACTTTTTCATCAAGGAAATTTGAGATAACAGTTCATTCCATTCGGCCTCCCACTTGTCTTTTTCCTCCTGCAATTCAACAGCTCTCCCTTTATATTCCATCATCTCTTGATGGACCTTATCTTTGTCTTCTTGGAGAGCCAATAATTCAAAAGACTGAACATGCTCAGTACCTGGAATCTTCAATATTTTCTTTAAAACTTGGAGCGCATTGTCCTTTTCTTCTAGCATTCTTCTGACTTCCTGGGTATGGTTTGAACTGACAATATCTGTTTGTATCTTCTTAATCTAGATGGAATTCACCTTATTTTCGAATCTTTCATGTTTCAATTGAATCTCTAACTTATCTGTCAAAATTTCTAATTTATTTATCTTTACCATAGCTTGTAACAAGTCTAAATAAATGATATCACTGGTTTTTTTGTGAAATTGTATCTTATCAGGTACACTGATCTTATCCAACTAGATCTCCATCTCTGACATCTTTTTGTCGTTTACCATGGCTAACTTGAACGTATTTCTTTCAGCATCTCTGGCAAAAATCAGAGATGTTTTTGGACTGTACAAATTTCTTACTCGCGAAAGCAAATTTCTCTTCTCTTCTAGAGACTGCTTTCTTCTCTCCATATAACTGGCTTTGAGTTCCTCCTTTGACTTAAAGACTGGGCTTAATTCTGAACCATCCACACTTTTTAAAAGAGAACTGATTTACTTGGACAACCTTCATTGGAACTAGAGCAACCTTTTTGAAACCATCAGAAATTTCTTCATTTAAAATTTCACCACCTTGAAACAACTTTGCCTTTTTATGCGATCCATCTTCGTCAATTTCCATACTTTTGATTTTAGACAGACTTCTCTTAATCACAATACTAGTGTCCTCTATTTTTTGGGATGCTGTGACAGGCATAGTATGTGCATCTTCATCAAACCTTGAAATCTCGGTAAACTGCAACAAATTGGCTGTTTCAGCTAGACCTTCAATAAACTGGTGATCAAATGGTTTGTTCTTGTTGGCCTGCTTCCTCAAGGAGATTACATGGTGGGGATCATAATTTATCTTTGGATCCTTTTGGAAATCCATATTCTCCATCAATTTCTCTATGAACACTAAAGCACCTTTACTTTTGAAAATGAAAGAACCGACCTTCAGGGGGAATTTAATATTTGAAGACTTTTTAAAAGCTCCAAAATGCTCTTCTTCAGACTGTAACCTTTGTCTCATGAATTCTAAATAAACAATCCTCAGGGTGAGGAAAGCATGTAACTTATAAGGTTGCCCGGTAAATCCATATACTCTTAACATAGTGGAGTCTTTATGCAAGAACCAATCTCCAATTCGGTCTTCGAGTGAAGGCTACATCAAACATTTCATCTTGTCCAAAACACGGGGCAATTCTTCATCAAACAACATTTTATACTCTTCCGACATAATCGAATTGGCAAATTCGAACATGTTGATTTGCTTGGGCAAATCAGAATAACAGATAGTATTCAAAAACTGTAGCTTAGTGACATTGGAACATAACAACATGTTGAACAAGTAGGTCTAAAATCTAAAGAACCAAACCTTTGGAAACTCACTTAACTGAAGATGGATTGATTCAGCCAGGTACTCATCTAGACTAACACAGGAATTGACTGAGATTCAGAGCCTAAGGAACTTATTTTCAATAAAAAACCAAGGATGACTTCGCCCATGCGACAATCATCATCAAGACCCAATATTTGACAGACCAGAGAAATTACCAATTGGACTTCATTTTTAAAAATATGCACAGGGTAAGGTAAAGAAAGACCATCTAAAGATTGACCTTCTTTCAGAATACTAGACAGGAATTGGCAACGGATTTCAGTTTCACACTTCTTGTAAAATTCAGCAAGGACCGACTCATTCACTGACTCATGGTTATCAGGGTAACTATCAGGTAAATTGAGGTTTTCTCAAATGACTTCGGCATTGATTTTACAGAGATCTCGAGAGGTAGAGTGGCTTACAATGATCCTCTAGGAAGGTGAATAATTCACAGCACACCATTCCATGAACTCTAGGAAATGCAGGGTTTGTTTGAGGGAGAAATGATACAAAAAGGATTTACAAACATTCAATACATCATTCCCCTGCGAACTATAATGCCATAACCTTTCCTTACTAATTGATATGCTTCCTATAGATAGAAAAGGGTCGCACATGCCCCTATCTCTGTCAACCAAGTAATCTTCCCTATCATCTATAATTCGTCCAGACCCCTGCGGTTCATTCTCTTGGTCCATAATCCAGTTGACAATGGCAATTCAGGCAGACGAATTATGGGTATCAAGGCTTACCTGTTAACTATAGTGGCATGTGCTTTGCAAACTGACAGTTGAAATTTGACGAAGCCGTGGGTCTATTTCATTCGTCTGGTGCCAATAGAATACCCACGGAGCAAGTCAACTACCTTTTTATAGGACCCCACTTCGGAGCGTCCTTTCGATGGTTTTCCTTAAACTACTTTTGCCTCCAGAGTCAATCACAATCAGACACGTGGACAGTGGTTTATATTCCACCACCGCTCTTAACTTTTAACTGTCGTGCACTTTCACACTCCGGATCCCTTCGTGACCATTGATCTATTTGCCTTCAATTCTCAACCCTCAGATCTTGCACCACGTAACTCATTCCATCGAGTGTCTTGGTCTTATCCTTCATGCAACTTTATGCTTCGAAACCATCTACATCCATCGATGTGATCTACTTTATATCTACGCCGTCAGATTTGGTGGCGCGTATCCAATTCCACTGGGAGCCTTGGACTTATCCCCTGCGTAATTTTCCTCTCCAGAATCAGTCCCAACCGTTGATGTGATCTAAATTTACTTCTCCGTCGTTAGATCAAGAAGTATATACTCGATTCCACTGGGGCTCCGTCGTTTAACAAGCACGCTGGTTCGCGAAGCGGATTCAATATAGACCATAGATTTCATATGGATAGATCAATGATCGTTGATATATACATCACATTAAACTCCGCCTACAATTATCTTTCTTGCGTCTTTTAGAGTGCGGACACAATAAGGGCCGTTGATTTATACCCTTTAGCTTCACACCATAGGATCTTTAATGATTCCTCGCTTTTTGCCTTTCAGCATACTTTCATACTATAAAAAATTTAACCAAAGTATTGACAAGCACTATTATTCCTTCTCACCATGGTCTGTTTGCTCCCTACTAAATAATGGTGTTAATAGCTGGCTCCATCTAGGGATGATATCCTCCTTGCGAGGTATCAAAGAACCCAAAGACCAGGTGCCTATTTTTTATTTATTTTTCATAATAACTTCCACAAAACTCATCTTTTTGCTTTTCATAGATATATCATTTTTATGTAGTTTTAGAAAAGGAATGGTATGCTTCCTGAATGTTAGGGCTTTCACTGCGAGCTTCAAATACACTCAGCTTACCCTTCATGCTGACTTGTAAAGAAAAATAAGTATTTACAGGCTATGATACAAATTTTACCTTCTTCTTAGGATAGGTAATGCTTCAAATACCTTCCATTCACAGGGTTTCTCTCCAGAAGAACCCCATTTGTATATTCTAGCAGAAATGTGTTTTGCCCTCTGTATCCAGCAATAATATAAGGTCCTACCCACATAGGGTCAAATTTTCCATTCTTGTCTTCATTAGGAGCATCCCACTTCAAAACCAGGTCACCAATTTGAAACTGTTCTTCCTTGATTCTTCTGTCAAAAGTATTTTTCATTTTCTCCTGATGTGACTGCACTTTGTCATAAGCTTTATTTCTTCATTCCTCCAGTTCGATGATCTGATTTATCCTTCGTTGTATGTGATTTGGTTCTTCTTGCTGATATTGGAAATATATCATAACTGGAACACCTAATGATGCTGGGAAAACCACTTCAGCCCCATACACCAGTTGGAAAGGGGACATGCCGATTGCTCTTTTAGTTCTAATCCTGTCGGCCCATAGAGTGTATTTTAGTTTGGTGTGCCAGGACCTCTTATTATCCTCCAACAGCTTCTTGATGATCCTTACTAGGCTCTTATTTGAAGATTCAGCTAACCCATTTCCTTGAGGATAATAGGCAGTTATATGATTAAGAATTATGTGATACTTATGACAAAAATTAATCATTTTCTTAGATTTGAAAGCAGCTGCATTATTTGTTACTATCCTTTTTGGGCACCCGAATCGAGCCAATATGTTTTCTTTGAGAAAATCCATGATTACATTTTCAGTGGCTCTTCTGGTAGGAATTGCTTCTATCCATTTAGTAAAATAATATGTGGCTGTCAAAATCCACTTGTGTTGTCTCAAGGAATTGGGGTTTATTTCACCAATAAAATCCAAACCCCGCTGCTGGAAAGGAGCTTCTATTGTTATCGGGTTTAAAGGGAGAGGAAGTACCTTTCTCTTTCCGTCAAAAATTTGGCATTGATGGAACTTACTGGTCTTTTTATACACATCTGAAAATAATGTAGGCCAGTAATAACCTTCTCTCATAATTTTATTAGCAGTCACTTTCCATGAATGATGTCCTCCGCAGTCTCCCTGATGAAATTCTTTGGTAATTTGCTGAGCTTCATCTTCCGAAAGACAATTCAAAAACACTCCTCCAGGGTCCTTCCAATAAAGATATCGATTTATGATACAAAATTTAGCAGCTTTCAACTTTACAAACCTGGCTCTCGACTTACTCAATCCTTCAGGCGCTTGCAAATTTTGAAGAACATATACAATATTAGAATACCATGAGGAAGCCACAAAATCAACCATTACTTCCACCTCTGTATCCAACTGATTAGCTTGATGAGAAACGAAATTAATTGCAAAGCTTCGCAATTGGAATTAGCCATCATTTTAGCTAATCCCTGTCCTTTGATCAATTTGGCAGGCTTTATTCCGATATCATACTCCAATAATGTAGCAATCCATTTTGGTCTCCTACCTTCTGGATCTGATTGAGTCAGGATTCCCTTTACTGCAGCAGATGGAACATGGGTGATTATATGTGAATGTAAAATATATATTCTGAAGTCCTTCAGTGCTTTAATTAAAGCATAGGCTTTTTTTTCCATGATATCGTATTTCAATTCACCATCCCTCAACATTTTGCTGAAAAATGCTATGGGCTGTTCCAAATTCTCATCATTTTTCTACAATAAAACCGCTGCTATAGTATATTCTAAAGCATATGAAAATACTGAGAAATCTTTAGTAAAATCTGGACTCACTAACACAAGAGCCTCTGAAATTTCCTTTTTTATTTCCCAAAAAGACTTTCTAGCTTCAGTATTCCATTTTATTTCATGTCCCTTTTTCAACATATTGGTGATGTTCATTAGGATCTCAGCAAAACTGGGTACAAACCTTCTCAGAAAATTCACCTACCCCAAGAAAGACTGTATCTCCTTTTTGCTCTGTGGTTCACCTACTTTCAAAATGGCACTCACCCTCTCAGGATCAATCTTTATGCCATCTTTGGATATTATATGGCCCGACAATTTTCCCTCTTCTAATGCAAAGTTGGATTTCTTTGGATTCAACGATATACCAAACTTTCTGCATTTCATGAACACTTTCTCCAGATGATGCAGATGCTCCCTGTCAAACTTGGAGTAGACTGTGATATCATCCATGTAGATCACTACAAATTTTCCGATCTCCCCTGCAAAATTGATGTCCATAGCTCACTGGAAAGTGGCCCCTGCATTCATCAAACCAAAAGGCATATTTGCATACATAAAGGTGCCCCAAGGTGTAGTAAAAGCAGTTTTCTCTTGGTCTTCAGGTAATACCTTGATCTGATTATACCAGAAAAAACCATCCAGCATTGAAATTCTCTTAGCTCCCACCACTTGTTGCAGTATGTGATCCATCTTGGGTAGAGGATAATTATCTTTCATAGAGACCTTATTCAAATTGCAGAAATCTATGCACAATCTTATCTCTTCGTTCTTTTTCCTGACAGGAACCAAGTTTGCAACCCATTTTGAAAACCTCAGCGTTACAATGATCTTGGCATCAAATAGTTTCTTGATTTCTTTTTCAATAATAGGTAGCAGCTTAGGATTTATTCTTCGGAGCTTCTGTTTAGAAGGTCTCTCCCCATGCTTTATAGGAATGGTATGTTGTATGATAGAGGTATCATACTCCTTGAGATCCTCATAACTCCAAGCAAAGACATCTGTATATTCTTTCATTAATTTCACATACTCTTCTTTTTCTTTTTCAGGTAATTTCTTGGACAACTTTACAATCTTAGGATTTTCTTTGGTACCGATATTCTTGTCTTCGATAGCATCATCAATAGGCTTCACTTTTGGATTTTTGGCCACATCATTTTGATCAAAAATCTTTTCTAAAGGGATTATTCCTTTTGGTATGAAATTGTTTTTCAACTGGATAATATCCTTACCTCCCAAGGTCCCTTTCAATTTTTTAGTGCTATTCCCTTCCTCCTCAAGTTCTTCATCATCTTGAATACTCTCGTCATTGTCATTCTCGATGTCAATAGGGGTATTCACAAATTCTTCTGAAAGTTCCAGGAATCTCCTGATCTGCATATCGTCTTCGAACACCTGCCAATATTTGGAGTTGTCAGGAATAAACGGTCTATTCACAATTTCCACCTGGTATTCCCTCTGACCAGCAACAGGGGTTTCAAATTTCCCAACGGCCACAGCTAAAGAATCAGCTACCAAATTTTCATGTCTAGGAATCACCTGAATTGTGTGCTCTGTAAAGAAATTACCAAGCATATCCCACACTTCATTTCTATAATCCCTCATCCGAGGATGCCTGGTTTGATAGCTTTCATTTATTTGGTTTATCACTAACTCAGAATCTCCTACGATATTTATTTTTTGAGCTCCTAATTTTTTCAAAGTATGCAATCCCAATAATAGAGCTTCATACTCTGCCACATTGTTTGTACATTCAAATGTCAACTTGTAAGACAAGGCTTTGAAATCCCAAATAGGTGAAATTATGTACACATCGGCTCCAGCGCCTACTTTCGCAGCAAACCCATCAAAGTACATAATCCACTGGCCTTCTCTTTTTTGCTTTGCTTCCAAAGCATCCTGTTCTATCACTTCCTCTTCCTTATTCTCTTTAGAATTCTTCTGCAAAGCCTCCTCTACATCATGTGGAACAACATCATTGAAGAAAATGGAGGACCCTAAATCAGTATCAACAACATAAATGTGATTAATTCCAGGTTTGTCTTGACTGCTTACTACATATGGAGTTATTTTTTCATTATATAGTCTTTTGTTCCCATCTTGAATAGGAATCGTGGCATACGACATATCCATCTACAAACTTCCTTTCAATTTGGAAGTCCAGGATCTTGACAATAGTACCCCAAACTTTGGTGGGATATCTGCCACTACCACATCCATAACTATAGTTTTAGAAGGCAATTTGTTTAGGGTTACCACCATGTCTTTAATTAATCCAAGGCATTTTACTCTCTTAGAATCAAAAGAGTACAGATCTTTATAAGGTATTGTGGCCTCTAATCCCAGACTTTCTACCACTCCCTTGGGAATTATATTATGCGATGCCCCTGAATCCAGCATAGCATTATGGACCACTTTATCATGCACATTTAGACTTAAATAGAAAGGAGGAACTTCTTCACCTTCCATATTTTCAACTTTTGATCCAAATGAAATAGAAGGATTATCATCATTCAGTTCTAAAATGTCAGACTGCCATTCTCCTTGATTTTTGACCATTTTTGTGATAGTATCCCTGTACTTAGTGTTTCTCAACAATTCATTAAACGGAACAGAGATTTTTAGCTTTGAAAGCTCATTTTGTAAATTAAAACCTGCACCAATATTTTCCACATCAACCGGAGTCGCCTTCTTTATTATTTTATCTCTTTGTACATCATTTTCAACCTCTTTATTTACAAAAGACTCTTTTTGTAGTTATTTTCCCTTTTTATTCATTTAAAGAACTAGAGGAAGGCTGATTTGGGTTCGCCTTCCCTTTGTTTATGAGGACATCCCTGTTCCTCAATCTGATTTTCCTCTGCACATCATCCATAGCATGTAAATATCCTCTTTGATACAGCTCGTTCTCCATTTCAAATTCTTCATTCCCACCTTCTTGTTCAAACATTTTATGCTCCTCTTCAGTGAGATATATCTCTGAATCCTGCTCCCCAAAAAGGTGAATTTCATTTTCAGCTGGGTCTTCTTCATCAACAACATAGTTTTCAGGAAAAGGTGGCCGAATTGGCTGTTCTTCCTGATTTCTTGGATTCCTCATGTCTCTCTGCCGGTTTTGGGGAGGAACAGGGGGATTGGGTCTTCTAAAATTTGGATTCCTGATTTGGGGATCCCCTTGCTCTCTGTTGAAAGGCCTAGTATCCATAGTTAATCTATCCATCAACTTTTCCATGGTTTTCAACATCATTTCAAATTTAACATCAGCAAAAGAGGATGAAGTAGAAGGAAAATTCTCTTCTTTTCTCCTCCTATCCAAATCCCTATGCTTCATCTTTCCACTCACCATCATGTTAGCTTCCACTTCTAGGGCATTAGTAAACATGGCAGCAAGAGTTGCTGATTTCCTCTCCCGTAATGAGAATGCAAAATCATTATCAAAGGCCCCAGCATAATGTAGTTTAGTAGCTGTAGGAGAAGCTTTTATATCTTCCAGAATAGAGTTATAAGCCCTCATGAATCTGCTTGAAAATTCATGAATAGATTCGAAACCCCCTTTTTTGAGATTGTTATATTGAGATAAAAGCTGCAGAGGATTCTGTTTATCATCCCACCTGTCTAGGAAAGCATTTTGGAAAGCCTGAAAATTTACTATAGACCCATTTGGCAAGCCTTTGAACCACTTCTTTGCTTCTCCTGACAAACTTTGGGAAAATAATCACATTTTAATATCAGGATAATCAACTTCTTCTAATTCAATAAAATCTTCAAACTTGGCAACATGCTGTTTCACGGTTATATCACCCTCTCCATCAAATAAAGAAATTCTCTGAGAATAATTTTGAGGGAGATCATGTAATACAGCAGGCAGACGCAAGGGAGCAAATCTGGTGGCCATTGGTCTGGGTGGGTTCATAGGAACTGAAGAACTTTGAGTACTTTGAGAGGTAAATGTGTCAACTTTTGTGGTTTGTTTCAAATCTCTCCAAAGGGAGTCTAACAAGTAAGATTCTAATCTATGGGGATTAAACTCAGTATCCTTAAGGTCAGACTCAGATTTGGTTTTCAACAGATTTTTTCCAATGTTAACTTCCCATTTTGGATTAAAACGAGAATCCTGAGATGATGATGCACCAAACAAAGGAAAATCTATCTTTTCTTTATTTTTTCCTTTAAATAACTTTTCTGGGTCTTCAAAACTTTTCAAGACTTCGGTATCAGAGTTACCTCGCCTATGTCTTCTCGAAGCTAGAATGACTCCTTAAGTTTTGAACAAGCTTCACAATGGAGTCACCAGGGAAAATATACAACCTCTTATGCTAATAAAATTCCTATTTTCCCACAGAAATCTTTCTTCAAATTTTGTCGTTCCCCCAGGGCAGATATGCACTTTCGTTCCCCGGCAACAGCGCCAGTTTGTTAGCACTCAGAATGTACCCAGGTTGTAAAAGGTAAACTCCAAGGTAACAGCAAAACCACTTTAGAAAGAAACTGGTGTTTTCTTCCAGAGAGGGATCTCTCAATACAGATTTAACAGGACTAGATATAAAACAACATTTAAATATTTGTATGTATGGCTGAAACAATCACATAACCATTGGGAATGGAGTCACATACGTATAAATATATGACAAAGACATATACAAGAGATTCATCAAAGGCAAGATAATCACTTCATCATAGTCGTTCAATTTAATCCAAGTGAAACAGAAGAGACAAGAAAACAACCCATTAATACAGAGCATCAAAGATGAATTCTATATCAACTTTAGCAAAAAAATGTATAAAATATATGAAATGATGACTAGAGCATAAACATATGAATTCTAATCACCCAACGCTGTATTTTAGATATGAAGAAGAAACAAAATGAAGTGTTACACTGGGAAAATACAATCACAAAAAGAAAGAAGCACAGACTGTGATATCAATGACACAGGAATCTTAGATAAAACCTCATGCATTCACTTTGTTATTCAAAATATATGTTCTCCAAAATCATTCCACAACACAATGGGTTCCAACCCCCATCTCATAAAATAGATGCAAATATATACAAAAATAGTTTGATCTTCCAAGAAGATTCATAACTGAATGATCGGCTTAATTTAGAGTCTTGTAACTAAACCCATAACTTCTAGGAATAAATTACAGCTCCAATCCTAATAGATCATAAACTAAAAATCAACTTGATAATAGGTCTTTGCCCATTCAGCTCCATGTTTTCACCTAGTCAGCTCCATGTCTTCGCCTAGTCAGCTCCTCGATGTACAATGCCTGTCTCTATGAATGAAGTATGTATTTCATTTTTCCAAACCTCTCCACTGCTTTCCACTACTCTGCGCTCGGGATGTCATATTCCATCATTTCTCTAATTGATACTTCAAGCTCCATGTAAGCTTCATATGACACCTTAGGCAATCCTTTTCTGATGATCAGGAGCTTTTGTAGAATCTCAAAATCCTCTGTCAATTTATCCACAATAGTTTTCCCTGTTAGGACTTTTTCCAAGTCATCAAACTTGGAATGGTCCATGTGAATCTGAACTAGCAAGTTGTGATAATGATCTTGAGAAAATAGCTGCCCTTCTGCATCCCAAAAGGAAGGCATACCATCCTCGAACATCTCCTTCAAAACCTGCTTGAAGTTATTAACCTGTGCGACCATTTCATCAGCTCGGTCTTGGACCGTCTTCATTAAATGATGTTTGTGGATAAATTTCTTAGCCCACAACACTATGGAGATCCTGTCTTTTATCCCCATATCATGTAATTTCTGATATGTCAGTGAATTTAAAAAGTTCAGTGCATTCTGAGCTGTGGTGAGGGGCTTTCTTTCCATATCTTCATTTACTAACTTTAATCTTTGGTGGGCCAAATTGATCAAAATATTCTAATCATCAACGAAATTTAGATAATGCTGGAATTTGGTAATTTCTATAGACAGGGTGTCCCAAATAATGTGTTTTGCTCCTTGCAGGGGACCCTTACCTATATTTTTCTCCTTCAATTCATTGAACTTCTTCTGCAGCCGATTCCTGTCTTGTAATATTTTACTTTTACTTTCAGTTATTTTGGCCAACTCAGACTTTATCTTTTCGTTCTCTACCTTTAATTCTTTAATTGCTTCATCTTTTAAGCTTACCTGGGACAGAGGCACCAACAAATCATCCGCAGAAAAATCATCCAATGGCTTCTCAATATTCACAATGGACAAGTCTTCGTCGGTGGGGGTCTGGCTCATTAACTCCTCCATAATCTCCTTCTCATCATTTTGATCCTTTTTCATCAAGGAAATTTGAGATAACGGTTTATTTCGTTCGGCCTCCCACTTGTCGTTTTCCTCCTGCAATTCAACAGCTCTCCCTTTATATTCCATCATCTCTTGATGGACCTTATCTTTGTCTTCTTGGAGAGCCAATAATTCAGAAGACTGAACATGCTCAGTACCTGGAATCTTCAATTTTTTCTTTAAAACTTGGAGCGCATTGTCCTTTTCTTCTAGCATTCTTCTGACTGCCTGGGTATGGTCTGAACTGACAATATCTATTTGGAGCTTCTTAATCTGGATGGCATTTTCCTTATTTTCGACTCTTTCATGTTTCAATTGAATCTCTAACTTATCTGTCAAAATTTGTAATTTATTTATCTTTACCATAGCTTGTAACAAGTCTGAATAAATGATATCACTGGTTTGTTTGTGAAGTTGTATCTTATCAGGTACACTGATATTATCCAACCAGATCTCCATCTCTGACATCTTTTTTTCATTTACCATGGCTAACTTGAATGTATTTCTTTTAGCATCTCTGGAAAAAATCAGAGATGTTTTTGGACTGTACAAATTTCTTACTCGCGGAAGCAAATTTCTCGTCTCTTCCAGAGACTGCTTTCTTCTCTCCATATAACTGGCTTTGAGTTCCTCCTTTGACTTAAATACCGGGCTTAATTCTAAACCATCCACACTTTTTAAAAGAGAACTGATTTACTTGCACAGCCTTCGTTGGAACTAGAGCAACCTTTTTGAAACCATCAGAAATTTCTTCATTTAAAATTTCACCACCTTGAAACAACTTTGCCTTTTTATTCGATCCATCTTCGTCAATTTCCATACTTTCGATTTCAATCAGACTTCTCTTAATCACAATACTAGTGTCATCTATTGTTTGGGATGCTGTGACAGGCATAGTATGTGCATCTTCATCAAACCTTGAAATCTCGGTAAACTGCAACAAATTGGTTGTTTCAGCAAGACCTTCAATAAACTGGTGATCAAACGGTTTGTTCTTGTTGGCCTGCTTCCTCAAGGAGATTACATGGCGGGGATCATAATTTATCTTTGGATCCTTTTGGAAATCCATATTCTCCAGCAATTTCTCTATGAACACTAAAGCACCTTTACTTTTGAAAATGAAAGAACCGACCTTCAGGGGGGGTTTAATATTTGAAGACTTTTTAAAAGCTCCAAAATGCTCTTCTTTATACTGCAACCTTTGTCTCATGAATTCTAAAGAAAAAATCCTCGGGGTGAGGAAAGAATGTAACTTATAAGGTCGCCCGGTAAATCCATACACTCTTAACACAGTGGAGTCTTTATGCAGGAACCAATCTCCAATTTGGTCTTCGGGTGAAGGCTGCATCAAACATTTCATCTCGTCCAAAACACGGGGCAAGTATTCATCAAACAACATGTTATACACTTCTGACATAATCGAATTGGAAAATTTGAACATGTTGATTTGCTTGGGCAAATCAGAAGAACGGATCGTATTCAAAAACTGTAGCTCAGTGACATTGGAACATAACAGCATGTTGAACAAGTAGGTCTGAAATCTAAAGAACCGAACCTTTGGAAACTCACTTAACTGAAGATGGATTGATTCATCCAGGTACTCATCTAGACTAAACATAGGAATTGACTAAGATTCAGAGCCTAGGGAACTTATTTTCAATAAAAAACCAAGGATGACTTCGCCCACGCGACAATCATCATCAAGACCCAATATTTGACAGACCAGAGAAATTACCAATTGGACTTCATTTTTAAAAATATGCACAGGGTAAGGTAAAAAAAGACCATCTAAATATTTACCTTCTTTCATAATACTAGACAGGAATTGGCAACGGATTTCAGTTTCACACTTCTTGTAAAATTCAGCAAGGACCGACTTATTCACTGACTCACGGTTATCAAGGTAACTATCAGGTAAATTGAGGTTTTCTCGAATGACTTCGGCATTGATTTTACAGAGAATTCGAGAGGTAGAGTGGCTTACAATGATCCTCTGGGAAGGTGAATAATTCATAGCACACCATTCTGCGAACTCTGGGAAATGCAGGGTTTGTTCGAGGGCGAAATAATACAAAAAGTATTTACAGACATTCAATACATCATTCCCCTACGAACTATAATGCCATAACCTTTCCTTACTAACTAATATGCTTCCTAAAGACAGAAAAGGGTCGCACACGCCCCTATCTCTGTCAACCAAGTAATCTTCCCTATCATCTATAATTTTACCAGACCCCTACGGTTCATTCTCTTGGTCCATAATCCAGTTGACAATGGCAATTCAGGCAGACGAATTATGGGTATCAAGGCTTACCTGTTAACTGTAGTGGCGTGTGCTTTGGAAATTGACAGTTGAAAGTTGACGAAGCCGTGGGTCTATTTCATTCGTCCGGCACCAATAGAATACCCACGGAGCAAGTCAAATACCCTTTTATAGGACCCCACTCCGGAGCGTCCTTTCGGCAGTTTTTCTTAAACTACTTTTGCCTCCGGAGTCGATCACAATCAGACACGTGGACAGCGGTTTATATTCCGCCACCGCTCTTAACTTTTAACTGTCGCGCACTTTCACACTCCAGATCCCTTCGTGACCATTGATCTATTTGCCTTCAATTCTCAACCCTTGGATCTTGTGCCATGTAACTCATTCCGCCGGGTGTCTTGGTCTTATCCTTCGTGCAACTTGATACTATTTTTCCTTCAAATGAGGCTATTATTGAGAATATGTCTACGGTTGAGACACCTTGGGAAGAGTTGCATCATAGATATTATTTTCTTCTCGAGCTTGACCATTTGAAGTGTGAAGACTATAGGGATATTCTTAGTGAGAGAATTGGTAGTCCCATGGTTCCGTTAAGCTCTCCTGGTCCACTGGCTTATGGAAACATAGCAAATATATCTCCTACCATTCCTATCAATATCTCTCGTGATCCTAGCAACATTGAGAATGTCTATATTGGGGAAGAATGTTACCATGCTAAGATTCAAGAGTATACTGAGCTATTCAAATAATTCTATGATGTATTTTCTTGGTCATACAAAGAAATTCCAAGTATCAACCCTCGCATTGTTGAACATGAGATTAAAAATTATCCCGATGCTAAGCTTGTTCGACAATGTTTGCGTGCGGTGAATCCTAGGAAAGCACCCGCGATTAAGGATGAGATAGAAAAGTTGTTGAATGTCGGTTTTATCTATCCCATTCCCTTGATGGAGTGGGTTTCAAACCCCATTCTGGTTGATAAGAAGCAGGGAATGATCCGCATATGCACTAATTTCCGTGACTTGAATCATGCCTGTCCTAAAGATAATTTTCCCACACCATTTATCGATCATATTTTGGATGAGTGTGCGGGAAGCGAGGTATTTTATTTTATGGACCCCTTTTCTAGATACAATCAGATACAGATCAAACCCGAGGACCAACATAAGACTACTTTCATTTTTCCTTGGGGTACCTTTGCATATTGGAAGATACCCTTCGGCCTTAAAAATGCCAGAGCCACTTTTCAGCAGGCTATGACCTTGATCTTCCATGATCTCAAATCAATTATTGAAGTCTTTTTGGATGAACTTGCTACTCATTCTCGTATGAGAATGCGTCATTCCTACCATTTGAGATTAGTGTTCGAAAGGTGTCGTCATTATTTGGTCAAGTTAAATCCTCACAAGTGCATATTTTGCGTGAAGTCTGGTCGCTTATTAGGGTTCATTGTCTCCAAAGAGGGTATAAGAATCAACCCTTTAAAGGTTGAGGCAATACTTCAATTGTCTCCCCCAAAAAACATTAGACATATTCAATGTTTGCAAGGCATGGAAAACTTCTTACGGAGATTCGTCGTGAATTTTGCTAATTTGACTAGAGGCTTTATGCATCTTTTGAAGAAGGACACTAACTTTTGCTCAAATGAGTGAGCCCAGGAGTCCTTTGATGCGCTTAAGTGAGCCTTAGCATCAGCCCTAGTGATTAGTCCACCTGACTATAGTCATGACTTTCTACTTTATGTGGTCGCGTCCATGGAGATGATTGGTATGGTTTTGGTTCAAGAGGATGAGGAGCTCCAAGAGCATGTCATATATTATTTGAGCTAGAACCTTATAGATGTGGAGATCCATTATTCCCATGTGGAGAAGCTTGACTTAGCTACCGTTCATGCGGTTCAAATATTGAGACACTATATTCTTCTTCACCAAGCCTTGGTGGTTGCCCATGTCAATCCATTTCAGTTTTCCCTCATTAGAAGGATGATAGGGGGAAAGTATAATAAGTGGATTGTCATCCTGTAAGAATTCAATATCAAGTTTGTTTCGGCAAAATTGAAGAAATCATTGATTTTTGCAGAGCTTATATCTGATTTCCCAAGCGAGGAGGAGGAGGAGGCTTGTGAAGATACGTTTGTCGATGAGCAAATCTTCTTGATCTCAACTTCGGATCCATGGTATGGAGACATTATCATATATTTACAAACATTGAGGGTCCCTACTCACCTTTCACAGGATGAACGAAGGCGGTTACGTCACGTTTCTAAGAATTACCTCATATTCGATAACACATTGTACCGCCATTGGGTTGATTCCATTTTACGTCAGTGTTTAACTCATGAGGAGGCTGAGCTTGTGCTGAATGATTGCCATAGAGGGGCATGTGGTGGTCATTTATCTAGGCTTTCTACAGCCCAAAAAATCTTGAGAGCAGGTTATTTCTAGCCATCGATCTTTAAACATTGTGTTAATGTGGTCAATAAGTGCCACCCTTGCTAGGTGTTCACACGTAATATGCGTTCATGTCCTACCCTGTTACATCCAATTATCACCATCAGTCCCTTGACTAAGTGGGGGATTGATTTCATGGATTGCAACCCAGCTTCAGCTAGGGGGCATCATCATATTATCGTGGCTGTTGACTACTTCACGAAATGGGTCGAGGCTATGCCTACAGTTAAATCCGACGGTGAGACAGCTGCACACTTTGTATTCAACCAGATTATTACTTGGTTCAGTATTCCGAAAGAGCTTGTCACTGACCATGGTAGGCACTTTCAGAATCGTATGATGGAAGAGTTGGCCTCGAAGTTAGGGTATAAGCAGGAGCATTCTTATTCTTACTACCCTCAAGCGAATGGACAAGTTGAAGTAGTGAACAAATCACTCAAGTCTATTCTCCAACAAACTGTCGCACAAAGCAAGACTAGTTGGAATATTATGTTATATCCTACTTTGTGGGCTTATAGGACCATGGTTAAGACTGCCACTGGTTTTTCTCCATATCAGCTTGTACATGGAGTGGAGTCTATATTGTCGGTTGAGTGCGAGATCCCTTCATTGAAGCTAGCCATAGAACTCTTACCGGACACTTCTCCATTGGAGGAACATTTGGTCCATTTAGACCAGTGTCGAGATGCTTTAGTGGCTCTCGAGGTGAATAAGCATCGCATTAAGATCCAGTATGATAAATATGTCCGTCCAAGGAGGTTTAGTGAAGGAGATTTGGTCCTTTTGTGGGATCAAGCTAAAGAACCCTTGGGGGTAGGAAAATTCCACCCCATGTGGCATGGTCCTTACATGGTTAAACATGTGTTAGAGAAGGGTGCATATGAGCTAGTAGATTACGAGGGGACGGCCTTGGCGAAGCCTACAAATGGGCTCTATATTAAAAAGTACTATGGATGATTTTCATCTAGGGCTGACTATTGTATATTATTGTACAACATTTTTGCATAGTTAGATCTTTCTTATGGTGATTGGGTTTGTTGATTAGTGTTGGTTCTGATTTGGGTAGACCTGGGTTTACTTTACTGTACCAACAAAACCCCTAGCTCAGTGGCCCTTGTTAACACCTAAGTTGTACTTAATGGTTTTTATCAAGTGAGCCTAGTGAACCGGACAAGGTTAACTTGTTCGGACTTCAAAAATACCTTTGGAAATACTTCTGGGAAGTACTTGTTGTATCATATCACATGTTCATACCCCATGGGGGAATTGTAATAAATGTTCTAGCATGACAGTGTCTGTAAAAGACTCGGTCTCTTAGACTTCATTTGTCAATATGACCAGCCCAGGGTGTTTTTTCCCTTGGTTATTATTGGTTGTTGAATAAACGACTGATAATTTCTGAGTTTTTCACTCCATACCTCCAAAGTTGGGGTGGTCAGCTTGGCATTTGTGCCTATTGAGGTTATTAGCATCTATGTGTCAATGTATAAACATGCTAGACATCATTTTTGAGTCATATGAACATGTCTAAGTCCCCCTATGTGTTTTTCAATTTTTCAATTTTTTAGTTTTTTCAGTGTTTTTTATTAAATTTTAATTTTTCCAAAACTTAGGCTATTTTTAATAGTTTAATTGGAAAAATTGAGTCTGTAATAAAAGTGGGCCAAATAATCAGTTTCAGTCATGTAGGTGCTCATTTTAAAGCTAAGAGCACCATGTAAACCCATGGAACCACTATTTCCTAAGTTTTGAGTGATCTTCCATCACTCAGGCCAGAAAGCCCCAAAAATCAATTATTGATTATTTTAATTAATAAATTGATGAATAATGGAGCAAATCCAAAATCAATAAATCAATGGATTCTCAACCGATTTGACTGAAATCAATCAGATCTGGAGCAGATTGACTGGATCTGACAAATCCTTGACTGAAGGAGGGGATCAAATCAGATCCAGAGTTGATCTACAGTGATATTCATGGGGAATTGTGCCCTCCCTCTCTCCTCAACACGTTTTGGCTCTCCTGGATGCTCTGTGGGCCGATGTGTCAGTGTATGGGTTGATGTGTCAGCCAGATCAGGCCCCTGGTTGACAAGTAGGCTCAGTTCAGCCTCAGTTCTGCATTGATGAACTATCCATCAGATGATTTCAGTGGATTCCATGAGGAATTGTGCCCCCCCTAGGCTAGATGGCCTGCAAATTGTATATATCCAGGCACAGGCTCGTCTTCCAAGCTAGTTAGAGCTGGGATTGAGGTGTTGTTGCTATTGTATTGTTGTAATTCTGCATTTTAAATAAAGAAAATCTTTGGAGGCAATATGGTGTGGTGCCATTACATGTGTGGATGATTATTGCCATTGTTTTACTGAGGTAACCTGTATCTGTGGTCAT
>LPNX011052460.1:89372-152869 GCA_001517045.1 Pseudotsuga menziesii
ACTTTACCTGGTTACCTTTTCAGTTTATAGATGTGATTTTATTTGGATCTATTTCATCAAAGTAAATTATACATAGATCTAATATTTCATAGCTCACATCCTATATATTGCACTAAAAAAAAAGTATCATAAGCATCCCAGATCTAGTTGTAGGGAAATTGTCCTTTTTGCATGAATTTGAAAGAAAACTTGTAGATCACATGCATTAGATTTCCTTTCGCTACGATAAATTTCAGTATTCTGAAATATCAGTGCATTTTAATTGGCTGCACAAACAGCAAGTCAATATCCCAAGGAAATCTTGCTTTCCTTGGTTCCTTTTCGTCGGTTTAGCTAGTTTAATTTCATTATTTTTTGATATAAAGTAGGCTGACCCAAAGGTACTCTTAAAGTGATTTTGGGAGTTTTTTATTCTAACATGCTTGATTTCCTTTAGCAGGTCTTATAGAGAATAAAGGAAGCTGCTGTCCGAAGTGGCTTTTGGAGCGCTCAAATCCCCCCAGGGGTCTCCCTTTTGTCACAAAATTCGTAAATTTTTTTGTATAACTGTAAGATCTTGGTTTCAGCCTATATAAGGACCAAGAAGAGCTTATATATCATTCCTATAATATTGTAACCATTAATAAATAAAATTTCCTTTGGAATAGGCTCTTTCGAGCCCATTCCCCATCCCCCCTGGGGGGATTCGCGTCGGTGCCATTTTCATCGTTTTCTGCTTATTTACTTTTACTAGAATTGATCTAATTTGTAGGGTAGTATATTTGATATTTTTTTTAATTCCATATTCCATATCTTACTTTCAAAAGTAATCATAATACTTACCCCACGATTTCTCGAGTGACCCGAAAGGGGAAAGAGATTCGTGGTAGGATTAATCAGAAAACCAGATTTGTGTAGTTTTTTTATTTTTTCTATCATTTGTTTATCAACAGATTTAAAATTAACCCCTCCTCGATTCCCCGATTGAGATCCACTTGGATCGAAAGAGGTTCTTGGAGGCTTTTCTTTTAAACAAGAACACATCTCTTAAAAACTTATTAAAATTTACAAGACTCCAGTGTGTATGCTATGCACTTGGCTGCGGTTCATCCGATCAGTCAAGATGTATCAAAAGCACTTGGGTGACTAGCATAATTAGGACTCACTCTCCCCAACTAACAAACCATCAGGTGAAAATCCAACACCTCGATCAAACCTTTACAGTGGCAAAATACCCAAAGGAAGCGGGAACCTACTGAAAAGTAACCTCAGGGCGCCGATCTCTATCACACCCTAACGGGTGTGTTACGAACGTATCCCCAGAGACTCCATTTCAGCCCACATATTCCTTGTGGGTAGCCATATAGGTTTTGTTTTGGACATACTCCAAGTACTCTCAGGTATATCTAGAGTCCCCCCTTAGCCTAATTTAATCAATTCATACTTCAATTTTAACTTAAAACATACCAAGATGCAATCGCAAAACATTCACTTCAAACACATGCAAGCACACTGATCTCTTTGATTTGACTCCATTATTAAGGCACTGGTCATTTTTGCTTCATATATATATTGTTTATCAGCTTTGTGCTTTCGTGTGTTATCTTCGTATCTTGTCATCTTTAATTGTTTATAGTTAAAATATTCAAACTCCTAAATAATTGATTCAGTTTAACATCACCCCGCTAAGAAATCATCCTTAGTAACTTAATAGGGTCTACCCCCCTTGGCTTCGTTAGGAGTTGAGCCTAAACGGAGGAGTCAAGAACAAGGTGACGGCCTTGACTCGAGACTTGCCCCAAAGGACACACCGAGTGGCTTGAAGATTTCTACCACGTGACCCAGGTGTGTGAAAAGGCAGCAACAGCCCTTTCAGCGAAAGAACGCAGAGCGGCCTGAAGTCTCACCCAAAGTGATCTTAAATGGGGTGGCTGAAGACTCAGGTGTCTTCAACCGGGTTCTGTAGCATCATAGGGTCTCATGACTCTTCTTAGCCAGTGAGATCTCTCTGCGAGGACGATCTCTCCTTCTAGCTGGCGCTGATAGGGAGTAGACTCTTATCGCATCGTAGATTCTATGGAAATGCGCAAACTTACTCTTCTGCTGAGCTCCTTCCCTGCGATATCTCACACCGCAGCTCCCCAGACGATGCGATATCACCTTTCTTCTCTGTAATATGTCCTATAATGAGGCTCAATATGTGTATCAACTCTCAAGGTCCTGCAACCTCCCTCCTAGGTCTAATAACTCTGTTAACCTTCCCCAGGGTGTTAAACCACTTCACTCAGACCTCTACAGTTTAACACACTAACATCAAATACACTAGACTCGCGGAAATCATATACCGGAGTCACTTAGCGCTGTAACTGTCAACTATCATGAATCAAGCACTGATAAACTCATATACATGCTACTTGATACATTCAACTTGCGATTAACCTTCTATGTGCTATAAACTGAAGCATAACATGCATACATTCATCAACTGATAAGCAACATTCATGTAACAGATAACAGATAACAAAGAGGTAAAACACAATCACATGAACAGTCGCACAACACATGGGTTTTACGTGGTTCACTTCCAGGGGGGAAGCTACGTCCACGGGAACTGGTTTTTATATTATATCTTGAGAGAGTAAACATAGTTCCACTACAACCTATTATGCAGCCTGGGATCTTCTGGGAAAATCCACACACACAACCGGGAGCCCTTCTCTCTTAGATCTCTTCTTCTTCTTATATTCCCTTCTTACAATATACTCTTCCTCTCTCTCTCAATCCCTGCAGATTGTTCAATCCCTATGGATTGTTACATTCATGCTCAAGGAGCCAGCTACTGGTTACAGTAAGATAACTATAGATTGAATAACAGAACCAGAGCTCGACTCTCTCTCAATGTCTTACAATACAACTAATTATGAGCTAACAGACTAACTGACTCTCTGACTAGCTAGCTAATTGTCTGAATAGCTACCCCACTGTATAACCTTTTACAATACAAAATACATGCTTATATAGGCGGCCCGAAGGTCTCACCCTATTACAACACTGTGGGCCTTTCCCAACAGTAACCCAAAAACCCTAACTATGATAGTCGGCGCATCTGTACTGTGGGTTGCTGCTTACCATCACACCAAAGCTTCCTGTACTCTTCAACGCTTCCCGGCGCTGATTGTGGGTATGGGCGCCACTTCCTCTACAGTCCTCTTCTATCCTTTGTCTTCAATAACTTGGCCTGTTGCTCCTTTTCCTTTATGAGGGTAGCTGAGCCCTCCTGTCTTCGTCGGTGCCTTAAGTGCAGTGGTTGAGCTCTCTCTTCTCGACCGCTCGGGTACTGTTTCCTTTGACTTCTTCTTCTGATATAGCAAATTTTCCTGTAGCTGCGGGGACCTGCTCCAACAGTCCCCTAACACTTACTTGTGGCTCATCCCTGAGCCACTAACAGCTAGTTTCTCTTGTTGTAGCTTCTCCTTGGCTTCCTGTGAAGTCTTTGTAAGTCTCTCGCGAAGTCCTGCGACTTCTTTATTCATAACCTTGACACACTCTTGTGCCATTTTTTCTAAAATAGTGTCAACACTTTCCTTAAGTGAAGCTCCAGAAATGAATGGTGGACCCTTCATAAGTTGCTAAATTTGTTTCAATGACCTCATCTCCTGCTACCTTGGTCAGTTTCTCACCATTCACCTCACTTTATACTAGAGCGCTTGTTCGAACAGGCTCATCCAAGCCATCATCATTCTGAATATAGGGAAAGTGGTAAAACTTCCACGAGGAGACATGTCCTTTTCCAGCTTTAATGTAACTACCTTCTTGGACATTTTCTGTGTCTCTCTCATTTTCAACATCTCTGCTTCATTCCTTTCCCATTTCCTTTTGTTTTTCTGAGTCTCGAATGCCTGTTTCTTGGTCCTTTTTTCTTTTCGTGAGATCTTCTGGGAAACTCCACGCGCACAGCCGTGAGCCCTTCTCTTAGATCTCTTCTTTCTCACTTTTCTTCATCTTTGTTTTCTTATATTCAGTGATGTTCTCATCTTTCTTCTTTTCTACTCTGGGCTGGATTCTTCTACTATCTAAGCTTGACTCCTCATCCTTGGCGGCTGTCTAACCAGTGATGTACCTAATTTCACAACCTTGGGCGGCGTCGTCATAGCGGATACAAGGCCACCACGCTGGAATCTTTGCACAATGTCTTATAAAGGTTCTGTCTCAGACATAAACCACTCGGTGCAATGCTCTGAACTAGAAATGGCTGGGAAATTGGGGAAAACCAGCACTCTGTAACTGCAGTATCTCTTCACAGGGAAAACTCTTACAAATTGCTCTATACTCTTAGAAATCGCAAAATTAACCCTTCTGGATGAATGATCTCTGAATTTATAACAAAGGTGATAATCTTTGAAGCAACGGTCATTTGGATAGAACCATCGGTGGTATTAATTGCATGGACAAGACAACACCCGTCGTTTCGATCCTCATTAATTGCTGAAAATCTGATCAAATTTCCCTCGAAACTTGCATGCAGGCGTCAGTCTCATCGAAGATTTATCAAATCTGGACAAATCATTATACTGTTTCCAAATCTAGGGCAACGTATAGTTGTCATATTTGTATTAACTTCTTGTTAGAAGGTGAAGTGACTAGCCCTCTGCCTCTTTTCAAAATCATCTACGTGGCACGGGGAACATTGCATCACTGCGATTCCACACCACATTGTCTCGAACCAAAGTGTCGGCATGAACGCCACAATGTTCAAAAACTCCGCAAGCGTCCTATGACTTGCACAACATACACTTTTTTGATGCGATTCCTCATACTTAGTACTTTTTTTTTCGTGTAAACTAATTACCGGTGCGATGCCTCCTTTCAACTACACTGGACATCTTCACTCTACTTATGTTGTTTTCAAAAATGAACTGTGCAGCTGTAGCAGCATCACAATTCCTTACTGCTTTTTCCTCTACCCAGCTGGTGAGGTATTTTTTTCCTGTGATGATGTATCTTGCACCAGTTTGTTTCCTGGGTGGGTTGATAGGACCCACAAAATCTATAGCCCACTTGTCAAATGCCTACAATGTAATCTATGGTCACAGCGGCAATTCATCTCTTCGCAAAGGTTTTCCTACTCTCTGGCAGATATCACAGCATCTGCAAAAATACTTAGTGTCTTTATGCAAAGTAGGCCACCATAATCCTGCAGCTAGGATTTTCTAAGCAGTTGGCTTTCCTACGAAATAACCTCCTATGGCACCTGAATGTTCTTCTCTGATAATGGCCTCTTTCTTGTGCGGCATAACGCATCTGCGCAAGACTTCATCTGGACCTAACTTATATAAATGTCCTGCGATCAAAGTGAAGTCTGCTGCTTTAACAACTAACTGTTTCTTTTGCTATTTAGTAAACTCAACAGGTTCCCACCCTGTAGTGAGAAAGTGAATAATATCAGCGTAATAATCATCTACAGTCTAGATAGAAAACAATTGTGTATCTGGCAAATTGTCCTCTAAATTACTTGGTTCTTCGCCTGAATCTATCCGCGACAGATGATCAGGTCCGGCATTTAATTTTCCTAGTTTTACAATAATTTCAAAATCATACTCCTGAAATAACAGTAACCATCTACAGATCCTTCCTCCTAATACTGGTTTATTGACCAAGTACTTTAAAGAAGAATGGTCAGTGAACATCTTGAATGGGGCACCCAACAGGTAGTGCCTGAACTTTTGTAGAGCATACACCATAGCTAATCCTTCTCTTTCTATAGTGGTGTAGTTCTTTTCCATGGTAGATAGCTTTCTGCTTGAGTATGCGATAGGGTGATCGATACCCCCTTCTCCTGGTTGGGTTAAGACAATCCCCAGTGCGATGCTAGATGCATCCACATGTACATGAAATGGCTTGTTCCAATATGGGAATACTAAGATGGGTGTTATAACCATCTTCTCTTTAAGTGTGTCTAAACCTTGCTGGCATTCCTCATTCCATAGGAATTTCACTTCTTTCTTTAACAACTTTTCCATAGGTGATGTGATCTTTGCATAACCTTTGATAAATTTTCTATAGTACCTGGTATGACCAAGCACTGTCCTCAATTGCTTGACTGAGTTGGGTGCTGGAAGATTGAAAATTATGGCAATCTTTGCAGGATCTATCATCAAGCCTTGTCTGCAAACAATATGACCCAACAAAATACCAAATGGCACACAGAATATACATTTCTTCAAGTTAAGAGAAATCTGATATTGCCTACATTTCTCTAACATGAGCCTTAAATATCCTATATGCTTGTCGATTAATCCAAATACACTCCAATCATCAAAATAGAATTCTAAGAATTTATGGATGTATTCCTTAAATACAGCAACTACTACTCTAGAAAAGATAGCTAGTGCATTTTTAAGACCAAAGCGCATTACCGTGTACTGGAATGAGCCCCATTCTGTTGCAAAAGTGGTCTTATGTCGATCCTCTGAATGGATTCTGATCTGGTGATAGCCTGAAAAGCCATCAGTGAAGGAATAGACCTCCTGTCCTCCCACATTGTCTAAAACTTTATCAGTAAAAGGTGTTGGAAATGGGTCATGAAGTGATGCATCGTTGAGTTTGTGCAAATCGACACAAATCCTGATTTCTCCTTTGGTTTTCTTTTCCTGCATGACCATGGGACTAACCCATTCGCTCTCTTCTACAGGTTCAATGATGCCTGCTGCTAGCATCTTATCAATTTCATCCTTAACTTTTTCTTTATAGTGATGATTCAATCTGTATGGATGCTGCTTAACTGGCCTAACATCCTCTTTTAATGGTATGCGCATGACTCCCAAATCTACTACTATTCCCTTAATCTCTGTGAACTTAGTGGGAAATAGGTCCTGATAGTCATGTAAGAGATCTGCGATGTGTCCTACTGTTTCATCATCCCAATAGTCTACAATAGAGGAAAACTTTGGTTCTGTTTCTGTGCCAATATTGATCTTTTTAATCTTGATAGGTTCTATGATAGCGGGAATTTCTAGTCTCGGTCCATCAACATCGCGATTCCCTTTTGACTCAGGAATTTAGACACTGTGAGGATTCTCATCCTCATCATCTGGCTCTACAACGAAGTTGTAACATTATAGCACATGTTCCAATTTTCTAGCCCAATCAGGCTGAGCAGGCACTGATAGGTGTTGGCTATCTGGGCAGACCCGGGTTTACTAATATACATATACCAACAATACCCCTAGCTCACTGGCCCTTTCGGTGACAAACAGCAAAACGGTCTGAAGTCTCACCCGAAGTGATATTATGGGTTGGCCGAAGACTCAGGTGTCCTCAACCAGGTTCTGTAGCATCCTGGGGTCTCATTGTTTCTCTTAGCCAGTGAGATCTCTCTGTAATGCACGGTTCTCTCTTACTCGCGGGTTCTAACAGGGGAAGGACTCCTATCACATCGCAGCGACTCTAGCGATGTACAACTCTCCCTTCCGCTTAACCCACGCTTTGTGATATCCCACACCGCAGCTCCTCTGATGGTGCCATATCGCCTACTGTCAACGTGATATTTGCTATAGTACGGCCCACTGCGACCCTCACAGTCCAAAGGCTATCTCACTTGGTGAAAAGACTTGGCTAACGGACAACAAGATAGTAAACACTCTGACTTGAACTTCCACAGTTCAACACACTCTACCTCAACTGTACTTAACTGACCGAATAAGTATACTGGAAACACTTTAACATAATGACCTATTACTGTATGAAACAAGCACTGATAAACTCATATGTAGACGCTTGGTGCATGTAAATCTACCTTTAACCTTCAATAATGTTGTAACTGAATGAGGACATACAGACATTTACTAACTACGATACAACATTCATGTAACAGATAACAGATATCAACTAAGTAAAGCACAATCACATGAAATAATCACATAACACACTGGTTTTACGTGGTTCACTTCCAGGGTAGAAGCTACGTTCACAAAACTGTGTTTATTATCTCTTGAGAAAGTACACAGTTCTGGTGCAACCTATTGTGCAGCTAGAGATCTTCTGGGTAACTCCGCACTCACTGTCAGGAGCCCTTCTCTCCTAGATCTCTTCTCTTTCTCTATATTGCCTTCTTACAATATTCTCTCTCTCTCTCTCTCTGTCAATCCCTGCAGATTGTTACATACATACTCCTGGAATCGAGTACTGGTTACAGTAAGGTAACTATGGACTGAATAGTAGAACCAGAGCTCGATTCTATTACAATACAAAATAACTATGAGCTAACAGACTACTAGACTCTCAGACTGGCTAACTGTCTGAATAGCTACAGTTTATCTGACTAGCTCAATAGCTAATGAGCTAATTGACTAACTAGCTAACCTTTTACAATACAGTTTTCATCCCTTTATAGGCGTCCCGAAGGTCTCGCCTTTACAACACTGTGGACCTATCCCAATAGTAACCCAAAAACCATAACTGTGACAGTCGGTCTATCTGTACTCGAACTACCGCTTTTCGTCACACCACAGCTCTCTACAGTCTTCCACACTTCTCGGTGCTGATCATGGGTACTAGGCGCCACTTCCTTTTCTATCCTTCATCTTCAATAAATTGGCCTCATTGCCCCTTTTCCTTTATGAGGGTATCTGAGCCCTCCTGTCTTCCGTAGCTGCCCTAAATGCAGTGGGTGAGCTCTCTCTTCTCGGCCGCTTCCTTTAGTGCAGTGGATGAGCTCTCTCCTCTCGGTCGCTCAGGTACTGTCGTCTTCTTTGACTTCTCTGCCCTGATAGTCACAGTTTTCGGCTCTGATCTGTAGCTAGAAACATGCTACGGCGTCGTATCCTTACCTTATCTCTTATATCTTCGGCAAAACTGTCTATCCACCAAAATGGCAGCTTCTCCTGTAGCCGCGGGAGCCTACTCCAACAGTCCCCTAACACTTACTTGTGGCTCGTCCTCGAGCCACCAACAGCGGGCTTCTCCTGCTGTACTTTCTCCTTGGCTTCCTGCAAAGTCTTTGTAATTTTCTGTCAAAGTCCTATGACTTATTTCTCCATAGTTTCAACACACTCTTGTGTCGATTCAAGCATAGCTTGACTAATACTGGGGTCTTCTGTTGCATCAATTTCATTTTTGGTGGTAGTGAGATCCCTAACCTTTTGCTCAACCACCTCGAATAGCTCTGTGATTTGTTCCTGATATGGTTGAAGTAGGTTATTGATTTGTATCTCCTTTTCTCTCAACCTCTGCGCTTCCTGTTGCAAGCGGTTCATCTCTGTCGTCTTTCTCATCTTCACAAGAGCTCCTAAACTCTTGATTTCTTCCTTCATTGTTGTTGTGGCATTCTCTATCTACTAAATGCTTTGCTGGAGTTCTACTCTCTCAGGATGCTCATCTATCTCCGACCATGTGTTGGTCGCATCATCTAGCACTAACTGTGCATCGTCTATGCGAGATTTCATCTATGCAGAAGTGAGTCTAAAGGCCTCTACTCTCGCTTCATTGTCTTCCTGGGGGGTGCCCGGTGCTTGAGCCTCAGGCTTATTATGTGCTTTGTGGTCTTCTTCCATATTGGAACCATTTGTTGGCTATCTGGGCAGACCCGGGTTTACTAATATACATATACCAACAATACCCCTAGCTCACTAGCCCTTTCGGCGATAGACCACAAAATGGCTTGAAGTCTCACCCAAAGTGATCTTATGGGTTGTCCGAAGAATCATGTGTCCTCAACTAGGTTCTGTAGCATCTCGAGGTCTCGTTGTTTCTATTAGCCAATGAGATCTCTCTGTGATGCGTAGTTCTCTCTTACTCGCGAGTTCTGACAGAGGAAGGACTCCTATCACATCGC
This sequence comes from Pseudotsuga menziesii, assembly GCA_001517045.1. Taxonomy (NCBI): domain Eukaryota; kingdom Viridiplantae; phylum Streptophyta; class Pinopsida; order Pinales; family Pinaceae; genus Pseudotsuga; species Pseudotsuga menziesii. Next base: position 99,184 of record LPNX011052460.1, read on the forward strand.
AACGACTCTGGCGATGTGCAACTCTCCCTTTCGCTTAATCCATGCTCTTCGATATCCCACACCACAGCTCCTCTGATGGTGCGATATCACCTACTGTCAACGCGATATCTTCTATAGTACGGCCCACTGCGACCCTCACGGTCCAAAGGCTATCTCACTGGGTGAAAAGACTTGGCTAACGAACAACAAGATAGAAAACACTCTGACTTGAACTTCCACAGTTCAACACACTCTACCTCAACTATACTTAACTAGCCGAATAAGTATACTGGAAACACTTTAATAGAATGACCTATTACTGTATGAAACAAGCACTAATAAACTCATATGCAGACGCTCGGTGCATGTAAATATACCTTTAACCTTCAATAATGTTGTAACTGAATGAGGACATACAGACATTTACTAACTGTGATACAACATTCATGTAACAGATAACAGATATCAACTATGTAAAGCACAATCACATGAAATAATCACATAACACACTGGTTTTGCGTGGTTCACTTCCAGGGTAGAAGCTACGTCCACAGAACAATGTTTATTATATCTTGAGAGAGTACACAGTTCTGCTGCAACCTATTATGCAGCTAGAGATCTTCTGGGTAACTCGGCACTCACTGCCGAGAGCCCTTCTCTCCTAGATCTCTTCTCTTTCTCTATATTGCCTTCTTACAATATTCTCTCTCTCTCTCTCTCTCTCTCTCTCTCTCTCTCTCTCTCTCTCTCTCTCTCTGTCAATCCCTGTGGATTGTTACATACATACTCCTGGAATCATCTACTGGTTATAGTAAGGTAACTATGGACTGAATAGCAGAACCAGAGCTCGACTCTATTAAAATACAAAATAATTGTGAGCTAATAGACTACTGGACTCTCAGACTGGCTAACTGTCTGAACAGCTACAGTTTATCCGACTAGCTCAATAGCTAATGAGATAATTGACTAACTAGCTAACCTTTTACAATACAGTTTTCATCCCTTTATAGGAAGCCCAAAGGTCTCTCCTTTACAACACTGTGGGCCTGTCCCAACAGTAACACAAAAACCCTAACTGTGACAGTCGGTCTATATGTACTCGAACTGCCGCTTTCCATCACACCACAGCTCTCTACAATCTTCCATGCTTCCCGGTGCTGATCGTGGGTACTGGGCACCGCTTCCTTTTCTATCCTTCGTCTTCAATACATTGGCCTCATTACCCCTTTTCCTTTATGAGGGTAGTTGAGCCCTCCTGTCTTTCGTCGCTGCCCTGAATGCAGTGGGTGAGCTCTCTCTTCTCGGCCGCTGCCTTTAGTGTAGTGGGTGAGCTCTCTCCTCTCGATCGCTTAGGTACTGTCATCTTCTTTGAATTCTCTGCACCGATAGTCATAGTTTCTAACTTTGATCTGTAGCTAGAAACATGCTACGGTGTCATATCCTTACCTTATCTCTTATATCTTCAACAAAACTGTCTATCCACCAAAATGGCAGGTTCTCCTGTAGCTGCGGGACCCTACTCCAACAATAGGGTACAGTCGTCAAATATCTTAGTCTTTATTACATCTAGAGCCTGATCAATGCTTGGATACTCGGATTCAAAAGTGAAAGTGAGTAGGAAGTTGTCTATCATAAGTGGCCATCTGATGGTTCCTTTGCGCAACTCTATCTCAGTGTACCAATTCCTTGGAATTGTGTCTAAAGTGTTAATGAATAGGTGAACCCATTCATCCTATGGAATATCCGACCAACTCTTCTCGTAATTCTGAATATGTGACCTGGGGTCACTCTCTCCTGTGCATTTCTGCTGTAAAGGCTCCTTGTCATTAGAAAATCTGATTGCCATCAGTCCCTCAAGATCATCCCATGATGCGATATGTTCCTTATGTGCATGCCCCCATCTTACAGGTGTGGCTTTTACTGCAAGGTCCATAGTTTTCATCCTCTATTCCTGAGGAATTTCTTGCTCAAACTGCTGTAAAAAGTCATTGACATCCGCTAAGCCATGAAACGATGGAATTTCAATAATCTCTGCACCGATCCATCGCAGTGACTTAGTCATAAACACACATCTGGGATCCTCCTAGTAGAAGCACCGTTGCGAGTCACTATATTGACTCTGGGTTCTAGTTCTTTCTGGTTAGCAGCAATAAGCTAAATGTTCTAGTTTACTGCTGGCTTAGGATCCCTAATCTTGGCTATCAATATCGGACACTCTTCTATAGGGTGATCATAGCACTTGCAATACTTACATGTCGTACTAGGGTTCTGACAGTCCCTAGCATAATGTCCTACAATTCCACAATTGTAACAAGTGATCAGTCCACGGCCATGGCCAAAGCCTCCATCACGGGCAAAGCCTCCTCCACGGCCTCGTCCTTTGAATCCTCCACCATGGCTGTCATGAGCCAGTTCATGTTGTAGTCTTGCTACTGGACCTGGTGTCTCTGATTGGACTCTATACAAGTCATGCTTTCTCTCTATCATGAGATCATAAGCTCGGCAATTATGTTCATCATGACCTACTGACTTGCAGAAGTTACAATATAATTTCTTATGGGTTTGTACATACTTCTGAAGTAAAGGGAATTCCTGTGGTCTATGCCCTCTTGTTTTATAGAGTTCACACCATGTCCCTTGGGTCTGTATTAAGGGGTTCGGAGCCCCACTTGCTAAATATTCAACAAATACTGGACAGTTATCTTTCGTATGGCCATGTCCTTTACACTTTATACACCATAGTTCTTGTGCAACTTCTTTCCCTTTCTTAATCTCATGTAGCTGTAACGTTAGATTGGCTAACTGGTTATGTAGGTTTGTCATACCTGTACTAGTCTCAGCTAGAGGTGAAGCCTCTAGTTTCATTTCCATCTCCAATGCTTCATCCTGCGTATGGAGTCTCTGCTGCATGAGGGGAAGTCTGATATGCGGGAGTAGTGCTGTGATGAACCATTCCTTATGCTGCTCTGGCGCAAACTCAAAGCTAACCTGGTCTATAAGAGATTTGAATTTCTGATCAAAGTCCCATACGGACTCTGTAGGTAACTGTTTAATGTCTTTAAGCTCTGTGATACACTGTGACTCAGACTTAGGTTTCTTAAATTCTTTGATCATGGCAGTCCTGACTTGTATGAGCATTCTGGGCTACACTATTGTATACTTCATATACCATGTTAAGGCTCTGTATCTAAGTGTAGTGGCCAACTAGACAAGTTTATTATTATCATCCTGGATCTGTTTAATGGTCCATACGGCTTCACATAGGAACCAATGTTGTTCCGGGTCTTCTGCCCCTGTACCCTTAAAGGTAGGTAACTTCATGTCGTCCCCCATTCTGTTTCTACGTGGTGGGTTCTGATTTGTTGTGTTACTACCACTTGGCGGTGTAACTATAGTGTGTACTGTGTTTGAACTACTAGATGTAATTCCTGTGGGATTGTTATGAGTTCCATTCAGTTTGTTTGGGGTATAAGGGTGGTAAGGGATACCCCCTACTGGTCTTTTTGTATCACTTTGGCTCTATTCTCTAGTATGGTCTGAACTGTCTTCTACGAAGGAAGATCTGAAATCTACTTTATATTTCTTACCACTACGTGTACATCCAATTTCATCAAAATCACTCTCAAACTCTTGTGACATTACACTTACTGAACTTATTCATCTTAGAATATATCCATTACTCTTTTTTCATGTAATAACATCTTAATAGACGAATTTAAAGAGTTCAAGTACTTACCGCGATATCCTTTGAAGAAGTACCTCTCGGCTTCACTGAAACTTTTTCTTTGATCAACTGCAAACTCGGTAATTAATCCTTCCAACAAACATGCAAGCCAGAAGTCTACTGCTCATGAAATGGGATTGTTTATGATCCTCGCGGTCTGAATCAGCTCCGGTATCCAGAAAATGTTTCTTTTCTTCTTGAATATATTCTTATCAGTCAACTTTGATAACCAGTCATACAGTTCGTTTGCATAGGTCGCAAAAAATAGCTCATGCAGATATGTGAAGATATGTTTTTGTAACCAGTCCTCTATACTGAGCCTAGGACTCTTATTTTTTGTCACAGCAAATTATCTTTCCTTTGACCCAACCCGCTGGTTGAGTTCTTCTTTAGTAGGATTCCAACAGAACATTAGCTCTTCAATTTGTTCAAAACCGGCAACAGAACCATTTGTTGGTTCTAACTGGGAAGACCTGGGTTTACTTTACTGTACCAACAAAACCCCTAGCTCACTGGCCCTTTCGGTGACATACCACAGAGCAGCCAGAAGTCTCACCCAAAGTAATCTTAGATGGGGTGGCTGAAGACTCAGGTGTCTTCAACCGGGTTCTGTAGCATCTTAGGGTCTCGTGACTCTTCTTAGCCAGCGGGATCTCTCTGTGAGGACGATCTCTCCTTCTAGCTGGTGCTGATAGGGAGCAGACTTTATTGCATCATAGCTTCTATGGAAATGTGCAAACTTACTCTTCTGATGAGCTCCTTCCCTGCAATATCTCACACCGCAGCTCCCCAGACGATGTGATATCGCCTTTCTTCTCTGTAATATGTCCTATAATGAGGCTCAATATGCGTATCAACTCTCAAGGTCCTACGACCTCCCTCATGGGTCTAATAAATCTATTAACCTTCCCCAGGGTGTTAAACCACTTCACTCAGACCTCTACAGTTTAACACGCTAACATCAACTACACTGAACTCGCGGAACTCATATACCGGAGTCACTTAGCGCTGTAACTATCAACTATCATGAATCAAGCACTGATAAACTCATATACAGGATACTTGATACATTCAAATTGTAATTAACCTTCTATGTGCTATAAATTGAAGCATAACATACATACATTCATCAACTGATAAGCAACATTCATGTAACAGATAATAGATAGCAAATACATAAAACACAATCACATGAACAGTCACACAACACACGGGTTTTACGTGGTTCACTTCCAAGGGGGAAGCTACGTCCACGGGAACTGGTTTTTATATTATATCTTGAGAGAGTAAACACAGTTCTGCTACAACCTATTATGCAGCCTGAGATCTTTTGGGAAACTCCACACACACAACCGGGAGCCCTTCTCTCTTAGATCTCTTCTTCTTCTTATATTTCCTTCTTACAATATACTATTCCTCTCTCTCTCAATCCCTACGGATTGTTACATTCATGCTCAAGGAGCTAGCTAGTAGTTACAGTAAGATAACTACAAACTGAATAACAGAACCAGAGCTTGACTCTCTCTCAATGTCTTACAATACAACTGATTATGAGCTAACAGACTAACTGACTCTTTGACTAGCTAACTAATTGTTTGAATAGCTACCCCACTGTCTAACCTTTTACAATACAAAATACATGCTTATATAGGTGGCCCGAAGGTATTTCCCTATTACAACACTGTGGGCCTTTCCCAACAGTAACCCAAAAACCCTAATTGTGACAATCAGTGCATCTGTACCATGGGTTGCCTCTTACCATCACACCACAGCTTCCTGTAGTCTTCCACGCTGCTCGGTGCTGATCGTGGGTATGGGTGCTGCTTCCTCTACAGTCCTCTTCCATCCTTTATCTTCAATACCTCAGCCCATTGCTCCTTTTCCTTTATGAGGGTAGCTGATCCCTCCTGTCTTCACCGCTGCCTTAAGTGCAGTGGTTGAGCTCTCTCTTCTCGGCCACTCGGGTACTATTTCCTTTGACTTCTTCTTCCAATATAGCAACTTTTCCTGTAGCTGCGAGGCCCTGCTCCAACAATTAGCTTCCGTTTGTTATGGCAGATGTCAATGGAGTCTTCCATCTATATAGGATTCACGGATGGTGCAAGCCGTCACACTCAACACTCAGCCTCTACTGCTTGGGTGATTTATACTCCTACGGGTCAGGTATTGTCTTCCAGAGGTGTATTTTTACGACCCTCTTCAAAAAATGTTGCAGAATATAGTGTCATTATCGAGATTCTACGGGATGCCATTTTACATGGTGTTCTCTCTCTTGAGGTACATCTTAATTCGGAGTTAGTAGTGTCACAGCTTAATGGCTTGTATCATCTTAGAGATCCAACATTATTACGGAGATTCTTATGTGTGAGATTGTTAGAATGACAATTTGAAAACATAACATACATACATGTTCCAAGAATTTATAATCAAGTTGCTGACTCATATGCTAACTACGTGTTATATTGGCATTTGTTTCATAGACAATAAGCTCATCACAAACATACATTTTTACACATGTAAATATATAAACCGATCATCATAAAAGTTTTTCATTAAAACATCCAAAATGTGGTAATACATAGTGTCATAATACAAAAGTGTGGCTCTCGAGCCAACAAAATATAAATACATGGTAGTACAAAATGTATCACTCCCAGGTATCTAAGCCTGGGGAGGAGGAAGGGGGTTCTGATCATGGAATGTCACCATGGCTCTAGCTAGCCATCTAAATAACCACACCCATTCTCGTGGCACACCCACCACCTGACACTGCATGGCCTCAGGTAGGTCATCGACCTGCGCCATGGGTACCATGTGTGTCAGCCTCATGAAGTTGGTATGAATGCTTTGAAGCATCTGCTTCGCATCCACACCCGTAATGTCATCTCCTCTTCCCCTCCATCTATGGTGAGGGAAGCCTTTAGGCCGTCGTGGACATACATCTGCATATATATGATAGGATGTCACTATGTGTTGTCACACAAAAACATGTCTTTTTGATTCCATATATAAAAAAAAAACACAAAAAAATTAAATAACTCAAAAAATTTTAAAAGAGGGTTGAGATTCGTTACCAATGTCACCGTATGTCGATCCTAGTGGTAATGGCATGTCGGGGTCTCCCCCAAAATCTATCCCTGCATAGTCATAATCATTGATGGCAAGTATCTACCATCACCACCATGGAAAGAAATTAGCTGTATAGGGGTTGGACACCCTTCCTCCACCTAGTCTGTGCATCGCATCTGCCCAACGTCATTGGGCCAGATCTCAAACCCCGTGAAGAGGAACGTCAACTCTAGGGCTCAATCCCAGAACACGCTCAAAGAAAAATGTGCTCAATATGCTACTGAAACTGAAGTTTCATACTCTCCCCATCTTGCACTTACTGAGCTGGTGTTTCATGTTTCCCAGTAATGTAGTGCTCCAATCGTACATAGTGGGTCTCATGCACTCCACTACATAGAACATCAAAGGCCACGAGGCCTGGTGGAGTGAATCTAGCTCTTCTATCCTACCCAGTGTCAGTAGAATGGCCTTTAGGCCTAGCACCTATATGGAGTTAGTTGGGATATAACTCCTGACCTTCTCTGTGTCTGGATAACAATACATAGCTATGTACTCATCGATGGTGAGGCCACCTCTGGGCCCACGAGATCATAGGTTCACCACTTCCCCCCGTCGGGAAAGTCCAGTAATAAAGTATATGTCCTTCATTTCTATGGTGAGGAACATACCATCGATCTAGAAAGACTCTGAGTCAGGATCCCAGTAGTCTACTAGCATCTACAGTAGTCTTGGTTTGTCTCTTAAGCCACCAAGACACCAAAAATTATAGAGCCCGCATGCACGAAGAGCCTATTGTGCCATTAGATCACCACGTACTGCTTCCTCTACATCCCCGTGTTCACATTCTCTCCATTATAGAACCATCCTACATGTTTAAATCAATTTTGGGTCATTATAAATCCTTAAGAAACTTGACCATGGCTGCATATGCGACTGTTTGCTAAACAACCGTGTATGTATGTGACTTTGAGGGTTTTTCCCGTGTATATCCAGCCCTATACACGGAAAAATCCTCGATTTCCATGTGGGCCGAGGAGCACAATTCAGGGTGGCCTAGAAATCCAAATTGACCATGGAAAATTGAAAATTTTACATGAAAATGAAAGATCAGGGCATGGGAAATTACCTGGAAAAAACGGTGGCAGATTCCATTAGCTGGATCTCCCGGAATTCGTATTTGAAGTTCTGAGCTCAATTGGGTAAAAATTTCAAATGTTATATAATGTTTTTAATTTTTTCCTATTTATAAAAACTTTTCAAATTTTTGAAAAGTTTTACCCCCTTTTCTATAGTTTGGACCGTTTCTAATCCTTTTGGACTATTTTTTGACTAACATATGATGTAGGAGACCATTTTGAGCGCCATTTCGACCATTGTTTTGACCCATTCGTGTTGATTTTAGGTATCATGTCTAAACTAGCATATAGGTTAGGTTTCACCACCATTTGCATTTTGCATGACCTTATGACCATTTCATCATAACCGTAGGTACGAACCCATTTTATCTTGTCACGGAACCTTCTTGATGTTTTAGAAGTGGCATGATTTGAATGGCACGCTTGACCTTACATGGGTACCCTAGTTAGCTCCTTATTTGAATTTGGTTCCCATGACGACAATTTTGTCCTTTAGGGTGTGGGAGTCTATTGTATAGTATTTCCATGACATTTTGCAAGAGCCTCATACTCCTATTGATCTTTTGCTGGCCTATTTCCGCCGAACTCCCTTATGTCAAGTTGTAATTTCATTATCATGAGCTTTTCCTACCTTATTGAGCCTTATGTCGGATTCCCTGACTTTGAGTATCAGCCATATAGCCTGAGCTTGTCTCATGTCTAGCCATGTAGAGCCATTTTATATATCCTTTGCAGCTTGATTCCCTATTTTTACTGGGAGGGGACTTTTCCCCGAGTGTCACTATCCTACACATGTATCCTTGCATTTAGAATAGGTATGTTCCACTACTTGGAACTAGTTTGTTTTCCCATTTGACACTCATCTCCTCCTAGTCTGTAACTTTAATGTAGTTTTATTCTTTTTCAAGCTTTGCATGTCGGCCATTCCTGGTACAGTTACTGGTTCATGCACCTTATGATCGAGTCCTTCCACATCATACAACTTTGTTGAGTACCTCATGTTGGATGATGGGGGATGCCTTAATTCCCTCCTTCTAGTGGATTTCATCCCATTGACTTCAGATCATTTATTCTGGGATAGGAATCTAGAGTCATGTTTGAGTGCCTTGAGACTTGCCGTCATCAGTGGTAGGTTCTCTCTCCATCGACAGTTTTTTGAGAATACATCAATGTACCCTGATCGATGGATTCTCTCAAGTGTTTAGCCTCAACACATTTATTCACACTTCATATTTTGCACTCTAGTACCTTGATTCCCATTTTCATTATCAGTGGGTGATCTCACGTCTGTTAATGGTATACATCAATGACCGGTAATCAAACAATGGACTACTATGTTCGACCTTGACACCTCTATTCACATAGTATGGCATGTACTCGTAGCGGTGTGTGTAGAAGACCTTCCAAATTGGTGGCATATCATATATGCTATCTCCTTGATCGTGCCAATGTTCATGAGATTTCAGCTCTCGTGACTTGATTCTAGTATATGTCATACATTTCCAGCAATTATGGAGATCTTGATCTGTTATATATCTCCAGTCTTCATGGATATCATGATCCTTTGTATATATTCATCATGAAGATTCTGATCTATGTATATTGTATGTGGCGATGACCACATATGTCATATTGTATCATGCCTATTCATGGCCATTGTACTCTTATGTATCTAGGACTGCTATATGTATTTGGAGTTATATGCAGAGTTGTATCATTGTATAGTGCTAATTGGATGGTTGGTTCTTCCACTAGGTTCTTCATCACTTCATTTCTGGGATGGAATTATAATGTATTTCGACCATCGTATGACCCCTCTGACCTCACACATTAGGGGGCATCTGTTATAGCTGATTTTACCACACATGGTGAATCACACTTTTATGGCCTTCCCTATTCCTATGTAGACTCCTTAGACCCCATGGACCATTTTTTTTCCTTTGATGTTTCCTTGATCATCCCTAAAAACATGTAAAAGTTTCCATACGCGACTTTTAAACCCTTTATCGCATATATACATGGGTTTTACCCCTAAAACCGCGTACATCGGGATGTGTGCAAAATGACAAATTCTTTTGGAGTTTTCCTTGATTTGGATTTGACTCACTTGTCTCCTGGCCTTCCATATGCCTTGATATCACTTGGATTCAACCTTTCATTACCCCTTTGAAGAGCTATATAAGGAAACCTTTGGATACATTGAAGGCATGAGGAATTGAGAGCAAGAGAACTATAGTCCATTTTTGTCAGAACTTGTGCTTAAGTCTGCATCCCCTTTGTCCCTTGGATCACTTTTGTGTTCTTCCCAAGCATATCTTTTGCTTGTGAGCTTGCTATCGAGATATGGAGGATTGAAATGGTGGAGGCCCAAGTGGGGGACTCAGTTTCTCCAATTCGTAGACGTGTCAACAGAGGTTGTATTCATTGTAATATCTGATTTTATATTAATAAAAATATCTTTTCCTATCCAATAATATTTGTTTGAATGAATATTTTATCCATGGATGATTTCAAATGCTTATATGTTATTGATTATATAATCTAGAGTAGAGCTAACACAATTATATATAATATGCTTGTCCTGTTTATTGAATGTTGAGGAAGCAATTTATCAATTCAAGCTAAAGTTGGAAAGCTCAACAAGGATCTACATCAACCGTCCAGAATAAGGTATGAATCAAGATCCTTTAGTGTTAGTTGTTTGGTTTCTCTTGCATATATGAAAGGATTGATTTATGGAGTTAAGCTGTCTGTTGTGGTACCCTAAGCCATAGGAATTTCTCTCCGTAACACCTAGATTGTCGGTGAGGTTGTATTCGGTTCTCTAACCTAATGGGAGGATCCATTAGACCTCTCCTCTTAATATTTAACCTACTCTATGCCTTTAACCTTATAAATTTGAAACCTCTCTCCATTATGAAGAGAGGAAGGACTATAGTACCCTTATGCTGGTGGAATTTCCTAGGTGATCCCTACTCATCCTTTGGGAGAAAAACTATCATTCTTTGGGAGGCTTGGCTTGGATTTTTGGATGGAAGGTTGCAACGTTGAGGCTTAGGTTGTGATGTTCTTTCTCTATTTAATTCTATGTATTTCCTATTATTACATTAATATAGACTCTTTGCATAAATCTTGTTGTATTGATAATGTTTAGAGATGTATTCCTTAACTGTTATTTCTCTATTTAATTCTATGTATTTCCTATTATTACAGTAATATAGACTCTTTGCATAAATGTTGTTGTATTGATAATGTTTAGATATTTATTCTTTAACTTTTAGCTTAGATAGATTCATATCTAGATATGCTTGTACTATTTTCTTGTTTCCATTTTCTCTACAGGGTTTTGCAGCTTGAGATCTAAAAGTTTTGGAGCTTGGATTGATAAAGAGGAAGAGGATTTTTAGACCTCGGGTAAGTGATATATATGTTTAACTTTCATCACTATTGATCTAGGAAAGTAGGTTGTATTATGTACTTTATTTTTTCTAGATACACTTGGACAAGGGAGATCTGGGTTGAGTCCACTTGAGTAGATTTTGCATTACTGTAATAATAGGAAATACATAGAATTACATAGAGAAATAACATTTCAACCTAAGCCTCAACGTTGCAACCTACAAGCTAGGGATGACACTCCACCTCATATAGCTTCGAGAAGGGCCTTGAAGCTTCAAATTGTCCACTCTAAACACCACAGGCTCACCTTGCATGAGGAGATAGGCCACCAGAGTAGGGTTGGAGCTCCTTCCCTTCAATCAAGGTGCACTAGGCCCTAGATGGCACTCTTTTAAGCTTGACAGGGTGTGCCACCAGCATACTTAGCCTTCATGCAAGGTGTGTCATTCCTACTCTAGAGATTTTTCTCCTCATGCAAGGTGCACCAGTGATGTTTAGAGTGGAGAATTTGAAGCTTCGAGACCCTTCTCGAAGCTATATGAAGTGGAGATTCATCCCTAGTAGGTGAGGTGGTACTCGGTTCCCTAACCTAATGGGAGGATCCCTTATACCTCTCCTCTTAATATTCAACCTACGATATCCCTTTGGCCATATAAATTTGAAACCTCTCTCCATTCTGAAGGGAGGAAGGACTCTAGTACTCTTATGTTGGTGGAATTTCCTAGGTGATCCCTGCTCATCCTTTGGGAGAAAAAATATCATTCTTTAGGAGGCTTGTATTGGATTATTGGATGGAATGTTGCAACATTGAGACTTAGGTTGTGACATTCTTTCTTTATGCAATTCTATGTATTTCCTATTATTACAGTAATAAAAAAATATTTCCATAAATGATGTTGTATTGATAATGTTTAGAGCTTTCTTCCTTGACTTTTAGCCTAGATCAATTAATATCTAGATATGCTTGTACTATTTGCTTGTTTCTATTTAATCTACAGATTTTTGCAGCTTGATATCTGAAAGTTATGGAGCTTGGATCAAAAAAGAGGAAAAGGATTTGCATACCTCGAGTAAGTGATCTATCTATTAACTTGCATCTCTATTTATCTAGGAAAGTAGATTGTATTATGTACTTGATTTGTTCTTGATCCAATTGGACTAGGGAGATTTGGCTTGAGTCCATTTGAGTAGATTTATCTACTAACAAAAGATGAAAAGTAAGCTCAACACCATCTTATCGTTTTTAACGAGCTCTAAGATCGGTTGAAAGAATGCTCATAGAATCTACTTCCTTTTTTAATGAGCTTGAGATAGAATAGGAACTATGCTCAAACTGTTATTTCATGGTTTATCGAGCTCGAAACTAAAAATAAAGTATGCTCAAAATGACTCCCATTGACGGGTGTTTTCCCAACATGATGTCCAGCGGTTGGTACTTTCCCCCAAAGTAACTGCCAAGTAGCTTAACTCCAATATAAAGAGGTAGGATATATTCATGCCCCCCAAGATTCATTTCATCTTCTTACTCTTTTCTAACTAAACTTTGGGTTATTTCTAGGAAAAGGTTCACCAGAGACAGAGGAAGAAAGAGGATTAAGTGCTCCAAGAAGATGAAATGAAGGTTCCAACTATTGAGTCTTGACACAATGGAAGAATTCATTTCATTTGTTAACGAGCTTGACATGAGAAAGGAACTTTGCTCAAAGTGACCTGTTTCATTTTTACACAAGATTGAAACAAAAAATAACTATGCTTGTGGGGACCTGTTTCATTTTTATAGATGATTGAAACAGAAAATAACTATGCTTTTGGACATTCGGTTTCATTTTTTAATGATATTGAAACATAATAGGAACTATGCTCATTGACATTTGCTTCATTTTTTAACGAGCTTAACATAGAATGGGAACTATGCTCACAAGCATCCGTTTCATTTTTTAACGATCTTGACATAGAAAGGGAACTATGCTTGCTGACATCTATTTCATTTTTTAACAATCTTAACATAGAATGAAAACTATGCTCACTTTTAGTTCTTATCCAACATGATGTATAGAGGTTGGTAGGTTTCCCCCTTACATAAGAATCTAGTGACATCACTCTAGTATGATTTCCATAGATTGGATACATTCCCCCAATGTTTCCTCATGAGGAGAAGAAGATATGGTTTTCAAATGCTTGAACCTCATCATGATGTCTAGATTCGAGAGACATGCCAGGTGAAGGGGAAGGAACCACAAGAGCATGCAGGACATTCAGGGAAGTCTAATAACTAGGATTCATATGATGATCAGGTTTAAAAAACAAAAGTTGTTCAATGGTCACAATATTCCCATCATGGGGAAAATGAATCACTTGAAAGAGTGTAGACACTAAATATTTCATGGCATAAACATAATCTCACCCAAAGAGCATATTAAAATCTAATGGACCTTGGACTACCATAACATCAATACAAAAAAATTTCTCTCCTGAGGTGATAGGTGAATGAGGAAGGATCCCTAAAGGTTCAGTAGGTATTAGATTAAAATCTAGTACCTAATTGGTGGCTGGCACAAGCTGAGGAGAACCTATATCTTGTCAAGCAGTTGAGGATAGAATACTAACAGAATCCCCCTCATCAACAATTGCGCGAAGTATACTCTTAGCAGTAACTCACATAAATATTTGGAAAGGAACACTGGAATGAAGACATTATTATGTTAGATTCCTCCAATTAAAAGAAATAACCTCAATTCTTGGAGAGGGTTCTATTGAAATGGAAAATATTTCCTTTGCATAGAACAATCGAAATTAACTACAAAAACTTCAGCTGGTTTTAGTTCACTATCGACTGGAAGAGAAGGAGAAGACGAAGACTACACCAAAGTGACTACTTCAATCTTAACACTCTCTAATGAAAGAGTGGGATCAGATGGAGATGACATAGACTTTCCCACTTTAACTTCACTCTCCAAAGGGGGAGTGGGATGAACTATAATTTCTTCACTCTCTAAAGAAAGAGTGGGATCGACCAAGGATGGAACTAGATCGACCACTTTATCAACCAATGGGAGGTCAAGGGATAAATTACAATAAATGGTTGGAAGTCATTGCTGAGGAACAATAATATCTTCCAAAAAATTTTAAGCTTCATCCATGCAAGGACAAAGGTAAGTAAGGTGCATGTCCTTACATAACAAGCAAGGATATTTGACCTTTACTTTTTGAATCTTAGACACAAAGTCACTGGTTGACGAGGTATCATCAGTATGATGACCAGAAGTCGATGAAATGGGGTGTTGGGAAGCCTCATGCCACACTTCTAAAACCTGAGACATATCATGAAAATATTTAAGAAGATGGTCACCCTTGCAAATTCTGCAAGGGAACTTAGTCTTACGAGGTGTTTTTGTGTTCAATTCAACACTCTCAGCATTATGATCAGTAGCTAATTGGTTTCCAACATGATTATCATAGGTTGGATTTGTGACCTTATTCTTAGTGTTCTTCTTCTTATACTTCATTGTTTTCTTCTTCTTCCCCTCACATTTACTAACATCAGAGTTTTCAACAGGTGAAGAGGAAGAAAAAGAAGTTGATTCAACATTCGAGGAAGAAGGGGAAGGATTAACAGGAGGTTAATGCTCATGTGGTGAAGGACCATGATCCAACATAAAATTTGCACTTGTTATAATGGGATTGGAGAATAACCACACATGTAATCCTATATTCAATCTGGGAAGACTCAAAGATATGATAAAGGGAGGACCAACACTTCCACAAGGGGGAGAAACAAAAGACATACCTTGAAAAGGGGTCTCTTCGTTGGTGGTCCCAAGAGATTCTTACATATCTAAACTCTCTAATAATATCTAAAGTACCACACAAATCAAATACTACTCAATTCTAAAAGAAACAAGAAAAATTTTATGAATAGAAGTGGATGAAAAGTTAAGATTGTCAAGGATTCACAACCCATGATATACTACAGGGTCCAACAGTAAAATGCAACAAGGAGGATTGGTACCATTTCCTTGCTCGAATACCCAACTACCTAGATGGTACGTGCGTATTAATCTCCCCAAGTGTTGTTCTCAGTGTATTGCAATGCCAAGGAGGCCAAAAGGTTAACTCAGTTGGTCACAGGAATCCTAACAGGGTGTCCCAATATACGCTAGGTAGAAGGGAGCTCAAACCCATATTAGTATTGCCTAATGCACAACTATTCAAAAGGGTCCTTCCTATATACCACTGATTACGTGAAGTACCTTTCGATATACCTCAAGGGTACATGAAAGGTTGTTTGATATACCAGCAGTACGTGGAAGAACCACACAATCCTTGCGATGCAGTGCTGGAAAATAAAGACAACTCCTATGTATTAAGATGTTGGAACATGTATCTAACCTACACATAGTTACTAAATGATTTTAATCCTAATCTAGCGTTAATTTTATCTTGTGTGGTTAAGTGGATGCATGAGGTGTAGATAGGAAATGTAAAAAGAATGCAAATCCTAGCTACATGACGATGCACATTTCTCTTTCTATGAAAACTACCTAAGGTAAGGAGAGACTTTTTTTTTAATGAAAATAAAAATTCCTTCCTAGAGTGCAATAACTCTAACTTTCTGTAATAATAAGGAAAAAAGCACAACAAAATCAAAGATGCGACAAATCTTAACAATGTATAAAACAAAATAATGAAGCACTTTGATTGTCAAATGCATGTATCAAAATGGAACTTGATAACTAAAATCTTTTAAAATCCACAAGTAGAAAATGAGAGAATGTTTATAGCACCCTAATCATTCAAAAATCTCAAAAGAAAAATGACAAGCACCCACACAACTCAAAGGAACTCAAGAATGACTCAAAGTCTACCAAATGCAATAAAAAATCAATGATGAAGGGTGGAGGAATGGTTTGGAGGTCAGATCTAATGATCTAAACATATATGAAAAGATCTGGTAATGTAATCAGGGATGGAGAGATTGAACAAAGAGGTGGGGGATTGAAATTTCCCTCCACAACCAAGTTACTCACTTGACTAGTAAAACATCCAAAATCAACAAAATCCAAACCAAACATAGACAATGTTGGGCCTAGAGGTTGTGTGACTACAATATGCATCCTATAAATCATTATCAATCAAACCAAAATCCAAAAAGTAAGGAAATCCTAGCTAATCCCTAGGATTAAAGGGGTTGGCATACCTTAGTACACTACAACAAAGTGCTAGAGAGAGGTTGGCATGCCTTGTACACATGCAAAGAGTTCCAGTGGCACACTTTCTCATAAGAAGAAGAGTGTCAGCTACACAGCTGCATAGGTAAGACACGACCTAGGTGTGTTGATCGAATAACAAGCAACAAAAAAGGTATATCTCCTGAGGTAGACGGGAAAGAGATATAATATTGATCCCAAAAAGAATCAATGGAATCCAAGAAACTTTTTAATAACAAAATAAAAAGGTAGGAGGGTCTCAGGAGGCTAGAAAATGGATTGGTAAAAAGACATGAAATCAGATCTATTTTCCCCAGTATGGTCGCCAAATTTGTTCGCAGATAAATATACTCAAGCAAGCTCAAGCCATATCTCCCTAGTCCAAGTGGATCTAGAACAAGTCAAGTATATAATACAATCTACTTTCTTAGATCAATAGAGATGCAAGTTAACAGATAGATAATTTACCCGAGGTCTGCAAATCCTTTTCGTCTTTGTTGATCCAAGCTCCAGAACTTTCATATCTCAAGCTGAAAAACTTTGTATATCAAATGGAAACAAGAAAATAGTACAAGCATATCTAGATATTAATTCATCTAAGCTAACAGTTAAGGAAGAAATCATTAAACATTATCAATACAACAACATTTATGGAAAGAGTTTTGTATTACTGTAATAATAGAAAATACATAGAATTACATAGAGAAAGAAGTTCACAACCTAAGCCTCAACGTTGCAACCTTCCATCCAAAAATCCAAGTCAATCCTCCCAAAGAATGATAATTTTCCTCCCAAAGGATGAGTAGGGATCACCTAGGAAATTCCACCAGCATAAGAGTACTATAGTCTCCTTCCTCCTTTCACAATGGAGAGAGGGCTCAAATTTATAAAGACTAAAGGGATAGAGTAGGTTGAATATTAAGAGGAGAGGTCTAAGGGATCCTCCCATTAGGTTAAGGAAACAAATGCAACCTCACCTAGAAGCTAGGGATGACCTTCCACCTCATCTAGCTTCGAGAAGGGCCTCGAAGCTTCAAATTTCCACTCTAAACTTCATTGGCACACCTTGCATGAGGATATAGAGCACCAGAGGATGGATGGAGCACCTTGCATGAATGCTAAGTGTGTCGGTGCCACACCGTGTCAAGGTAAAAAGAGTTCCAACTAGCACCTGGCCCACCTTGGCTAAAGGGAAGCAGTGTCACCCTATTTAGAGGAGGTAAAAGGCTTGGGACAACCTCAGAATAAATGCACTTTAGATAAGGGAACTTTAGGGATTAAGAACAAATTTGACACATGGCTCATGATGACAATATTTTGGTGTCACACAGATATTTCATCCCTTTTTAAAGGTGGTTTTTTAACCTCGATCTATGAATCCTTGTGGAAAAAAAGTTGTAGTGAAAATTCCAAGATGGATCATTTTGTCAAATCCAGTCCCGAGGAAAGAGTTCTAATACCAAATTTTATGCAACCAAGTCCCAAAAATAGCATAAAAAGAGAAAAAAGAGACAAAAAGAGAGTAATCCACGCCTTAACAATTAGAACAGAGATAATTAGAAATCCTCTTTGAGGGAGGAACCTCCTTACACAATGTACTAAGTACATTAGAAAAGATATAATGATGACTAAAATGAGAATATATCCTTCCTATATTTAGGAGACAAAGGTGTACATTAACAACTAATAGACCCACTAATAGAACCAAGCCGACATAAATAATATGTAATGCACCACAATATAGTGGGTAATGTGCCAAACTATATTGGGTAATGTGCCATCATTAAGGGCTTAACATAGTCTTAATTACTTCTTGGAACAATGATTATCTTCAAAACTTGAAACATAAAAGGGTTACAAATATGTTAGGTTATGAATTTGAAATTATCTACAAAGAAAAAGGAATACAGAATTCGTTAGCAGATGCACATTCAAGAAAACAAGATGATGAAGAGGGATTATTTTGTGTTATTTCCATTATACAATAGGATTGGGTGGAAGAAGAAAGGAGATAAAGCAAACAAGATCAGAAGGCATGCAAGATAATTCAACAACTACAAGAGGGCCCTAGTTCACTAGATAATTTTTTGTGGAAGAACGATTCACTATGGTAAAAGGATCATCTATATTTATCTAATAATTCTCAACTAAAAAAAATTATTTTGGAATGGAACGCTTCTCCTATAGGAGGGAATTCAAGGTTCTTGAAAACTTACCATGGGATCAAGAAGGATTTTTCTTTGAGCATCTTAAAATTGATGTCCAAAATTTTGTGGCAAAATGTTTGTTTTTCCAACAAAACAAAGGAGAGACAATCAAGACATTGGGTCTTCTACAGCCATTAGACATACCAAGTTAGCACTGGGAAGAGGTATCAATGGGTTTTATCATAGTTACATACAAGTCAAAATGAAATACTATCATCATGGTAGTGGTGGATCGAATCATAAAGAATATTCATTTCTACTCTCTTTTGACTCATTCTTTTAAAGCAAGTACAATAGTTGCAATAGTCACGGAAAAAATTCAAAATATACATGGAATCCCAAAGATTATGGTAAGTGATAGAGATCCAATTTTCACTTGTAATTTTTTGAAGAAAATATTTTATTGTTTGGGCACTCAATTGGCTTACAACTCCTCTTACCATCTTCAATATGATGGAAAAATGAGATTTTGAATAAATTCCTAGAAGGGTATCTTTGTTGCTTTTCATCCAAAATGTCACCACTTATGGAAATTTATGGCTATCATCCTCCTTCCATCACATCATCCTTAAAAGATAAATCCAAGTTTATAGCAATGGAATATCACACAAAGCACCAACAAGAGGTTCTCTAACTATTGAAAGATAACTTGGTTATAGCAAAACAATAGGATGAAGCAACAAGCAGATCAACATAGTAGTGAAAGAAAAATTGAAGTGGGGGATTGGGTATTTTTAGGATACAAATGTACAAATAGATGCCCCTCAAGTATAAGAACAAGGGCAATTAATTAGCACCCAAGTACTATGGTCCCTATAAGGTGTTACAAAGGATTTGAAGTATGTATTGCACATTGGAATTCCCTCCATATTCATGTGTGCATCTAGTCTTCCATGTTTATTTCTTAAAAAAAAACTGGTCACAAGATCCTAATTCATACTATTTTACCAAATCTTTATGTATAAGGAAAATTGGTACTAGAACTTGATGTTAGGATTAATTAATCTTCATTTTTCCAATATAGTCTATTTGGTCATTTTGCCTAAATTAGGGAGACATTATTATTGTACTAGAGTGTGGGGGACACACATAGAGGTTATCTTCCACTTACTGCATGTGCATGGATGAGTGTATGTGCCTCTGAGACCAATCCCTACATTATAGGATCCCACTCTGAGTTCCACCAGCAACCTCCATCAATTGGTTGTGGTAGGTAATCAGTTATGCTGAGTCAACCTCTAGTTGCAATCAGTTAGATCGCTTTCAATTAGCCTAGCACCAGTTTTACATGCATGCAACGAGATTGGTGCCTTTTCCCACCTACCTCATCAATTAATTGATTGTATACTAATTTATACATCAAAAGTTAGACCAGTGAGCTCCAACAGTGATTTAGACACACTAAGTTAGCTATTCAATCAGTTAGAATGGATATATTCAAATCCTATCTTTAGCAGTTGAATTCTATTTTATTGTATAATCATTGTATTATTTATTAATGAATGAAGATTAATGTTGTGATTATCTGAACAATTCTTGTCTGATTTATCTTAAATTTGTGGCATAAATTTCATGTTTAGTGTACATTCTCTTTTATTATTCGACTTCCTAATTCTCTTCCTAAAGCTTTCATATTTTCCTATAGATCAATGGCTCACAAATTTAACATGGTATCAAAGCCTTGTTTAGGCTAGAAACAAACCTTGTCCAACCTCCATTGTGCACCAGAAGCAGCTGAATTTCCACATAATTCCTACAATCTTTGCCTTACTAACTCTGAATTATGTACAGAGAAGTCTCTGCATGTGTGACAGACTCTAAAGAAAGTGCACATGTCGAGGTGGAAAGGTTTAAACTGACATATAATTATGAATTGGTTTTTTTTGCAGTGATATTTTGAAGGTACAACTTCAATATGGTTTCGAGATTACCAGTTCCTCTTATTACTCCATTCATAATATATTCAGAGTGGAAATTAAAGATGATTTCATCTCTAAAGAGACAAGGAATTTATGAGGTATCTATTGGAATTGGTAAAGAATCTTATGAAGATGAGAATTGCTAGCTAAATGATGGTGATATAGATTTTAGAAGCATATGTCAGGCCTTTTCTCCAATCTTGCACTACCTTATTGATTCTGATGAATACCCAAATGATCTCTGGACAGAATTGGATAGAACCTTTAGCAAGCACAATGAGGATCATTTTCAATGTTAAGTTTTTAATAGTTATACAAGATATAATAACATTTAGCATCATAAAATCATAACCATATGCAAAAGGACCACTTAAATATAGACAAGTAAAACCACACAAAATAACATAAAGATTTATCTTGTGAAACCTTCATGGGGAAGAAAACCCAACAAAACTTCCTTTATATAGATGTATCAAAAGTAAAAAGACAAGACCCCAAACAGGTGTTCCTTCTCTCAGCAGACATCTCTCTCTCTCTCCTATGCACTATACATGAGTGAGTGTGTGTTTTAATGAGGAACACAAATCCTATATTTATTCTCTTTCTATCACTTGAATTTTACCCTAACAAGTCGGCCCCAACAAACTTATTAGGTCGGATTCACCTAGGAAGACACAAAACAGTATTATGTTATATTCAAGAGGGTACTATTGGCCTGACTTACAATGGAGGTTATGCCTCATGACTCTATGATGACCAAATACAATACTAACATCCCAGCAGAGAAATAAAGCATCTCCCATGGGTTACATCAGTAAATATATTTAGGATATTCTTCGAAGTTACAATATTTCAACACTCCCCCTTAACGAGAAGGGTATTCTACTAACAAAAACATCATCAACTATAGGAGCACAGAGAGAGAGCATCTATAACATTATCAAGGTGATACATCTATATGTCATAGGAAATTTTCAACAATCATCAGTAACATGAACAATTATTGGAACATCTTCAGTACTGAAACATCATCTTCTACATCACCGAGTCTTCATCTTTGATCTTTTGTAGCACTCGATCACTTGATCCTTTGCATCAGCACTTTGATCCTCATCTTCTTGCAACACTTGATCACTTGATACTTTGTAGCAACACATTGATCTTCATCTTCTTACAACACTTGATCCTTTGTCGCAACACTTTGATCTTTCGTCTTCTTGCAGCACTCGATCACTTGATCCTTTACGGAAACACTTTCATCTTTCATCTTATTGCAGCACTCGATCACGTGATCCTTTGCAACAACACTTTGATATTTCATCTTCTTGCAGAACTCAACCACTTGATCCCTTGCAACACTCAATTACTCAATCCTTTGCATTATCTACAATCATACTTGATCTTTTCGATCAATACTTCCATCGGCTGCATCCATTCTTGATATGTCTATCAATAACATTGTTAAAAGCATCTTCACCTACAGCACATATTATTTACTTTGCAGGATGATCCGATCTCTATCAATTTTGGACATAAGTCTAAGGATGATGCAATCCTAATTAGCCTACTCCCCCTTAACCCTTAATGAGGAGGGTCCACATCATCAACCAGGTGGATAGTTCACAAATGAATGCATGACCATAATGTTTGCAAATGAATGAATATATCATCTGCAAATGAATGAAAGACCACATCGTCTGCAAAGGAATGCAGATCTCATCCGCAAATGAATGCAGGACCACATCATGTGAAAATGAATGCAGATCTCATCCGCAAATGAATGTAGGACCACATCATCTACAAATGAATGTAGGACTCATCGTAGACCATCCTTGGCCTGTTAGTGCTAGGAACATTCTGAAGAGAGTGTTATTTTGTATGGAACCATCCTACAAGTGAATGTAGGATCACTCTCCGGAAGAGAGTATCATCTGTAAATGAATGCATATCTCATCCGCAAATGAATGCATGAATGCAGCACTCATCATAGACCATCCTTAGCATGTTAGTTCTAGGACCACTCTCAAGAGAGTGTTCTTGTCTATGACACCATCCTACAAGTGTATGTAGGATCACTCTCCAGAAAATAGTATCGTCTGCGGGACCATCCTCAGTTGGTAAGGGATAGGACCACTCTTATTAAGAGAGTTTTCTTTTCTTCAAGACCATCCTCAAAAGAGGATACTATCATCCACAAGTGAATGTCAGACCTTATCAACATCTGCAGGCGCATTTGGCATTTTTTGTACTAGCGCGTCACTTCCATCTCTACCACAATGATAGTCTCATCATCACTCCCCGTTTCCAGAGAGGTCCTTTTGGATTACACTGATATTGTCATCGAAGTGTTCAAAATTTACTCTAAATAGATGTTTTCTCAACACATCAGCAACTTTCTCATTGGTAATCACATACTAGAGTTTTATAGCTACCTTCTTTACCATATCCCTTATGTAAAAATATTGGAATTCTATGTGCTTTGATTTATCATGGAACACGAGATTCTTTGTCATATTTATACAACTCCAATTGTCACCTAGAATCACTGTGGTTTCCAACTACAGATCAAATAGACTTGACATCAAATTCCAAATCCATGTGGCTTCACAACTAGCAAAATAAGATTCTATATACTCTGCTTCAGTCATGCTGAGAGAAATATTGGACTGCTTCCTTCTAAACCATGAGATCATGGCAAATCCCAGAAAATAACATCCACCTGAGGTGCTCTTCCTATCTGAGGCACTTCCTGCCCAATTTGAATCCGTGTAACCATACACTATGTGGTCATGATCTCCATCATAGTATAGTCCAAATTCTGTCATACCTTTCAAGTACCTCATCACATGCTTTGCAGCTATCAAGTGAACACATCTAGGCTTAACTATGTACTGACTCAAGTTTTTCACAGCAAAGAATATATCTGGCCTGGAATATGTTAGATACATCAACAACCCAATAATCTATATGTACTGAGTCACATCTACTAACTTTGATGATTCATTAGATAACAACTTCAGGTTGGTATCAATGGGTGTGGCCATGGATTTATAATCCAACATATCAAATCTTACTAATATTTCCACAGCATACTTTGTGAAGCCGCATTGCTTCACTACAGGATGAGCATGCTGCAATGTACTCAAACTCTTCATGAGATCATACCTGATCCCAAACATCCTGAGGTTATCTTTCTATCCTCAACACTTCCTCTTTGCATCTACAATTAGTTCATCATGTCAAGTCATCGACATATCCCAGTCTTCCTCATTCAACCTTGAAGGTTGGAACCCACTTTACTCTTGGTAAAACCTTAGTCCATCAGGAAGTTTCCCATCCTATTGTACCATGTTGAACTCAAAGATATTATGTAGTCACTCCCCCTAAAGCGAAGCATCATCCTCCCTCTGCATTTTGTACTCTATGTATCGAAACATTTTGTACTATATTGAAAGGTATAATCCTCTACTACTAATATTCTATATATACATCTCAGGTTAATAGATACCAATATCATTTATCATGAACTTTGTTGAAAAGTTCCTCTTGCACCCATCTATGAGCTTGTTGTCTTCTATAGGTTTCCATCTTCAACCTTGTAGCAAAGGTTAAGATATTCATCACTCCAGGTGATCTTCAAGCTCCTTATGTAACTAGATGTGCTTATGTATGGGTGCCTTCTGAGCTCGTACAAAGTAATTTCTGCACATGTGGTTCTTTTCTCGATATATACTTCTGCTTCACTTGAGAAGTGTGTCTGGTCAATGGAGTATGTCGTGCCATAATCTACTCCCTCTTTATGAGACAAACCATGAACCTTTATTTGTATACTCAATATTGTAGATCCACATGGAATACACTACGGAATTCCTTCGGGTCTTGGAACCATATCCTAGACATCATTCCCCATGATCAACTGGTACTCTTTGATCGTAGCTTATTCCATAGGTAGAATGGTTTGCATCAATGATGTCACTCAATTGTGCCACATAACTAGAGTGTATCTGATGCCTCTTACTTTAGTTGGAATTATCGTCATGATTTTATTCATCTTGAATTATCTCTTGTGCCCAAGGTGGTCTTCATCTCTCGAGGTGGATCTACCGCTCTCTTATATTATTCTGGAGCTCTTTCTTCTGTCACAGTGTCTCTAACCCTAGAAGCTTCTAGTTCATCTTTATGTATGTATATTGGAGTGAATATTGAACTGTCATCACTTGTTCTTCAGAACAAGTCTCATCTTTCTTTTCTTGTAGGCTATTGTACGCGATCTTTCCTACAAGTCAAATG
The DNA here is from genome assembly GCA_001517045.1 of Pseudotsuga menziesii. Classification (NCBI taxonomy): domain Eukaryota; kingdom Viridiplantae; phylum Streptophyta; class Pinopsida; order Pinales; family Pinaceae; genus Pseudotsuga; species Pseudotsuga menziesii. The sequence goes on from LPNX011052460.1 coordinate 124,114, forward strand.
CACGAGTTGCATCATGTCATATTCAAAATGACATATTCTTATGCATAAATATATAATCATGCAACTATTTTAGCCAATAAAGCATTCATCCATATCCCGTATACACACTTAAACTTTCCAAATTCCTTCCATCTCTACCATAACATTATTAAGATTGTGTACTAATCCCAATATGTCAGCAAAGAGGTTTCATTGTAGATAAGTAGCAATGGAGTGTTGTATAGAACCATGGGATACTTACCCATAACATGCATATTAGTAGTATATTGTCATTAATGCAACCATTCTATCTTTCATAACACATTTTCTTTAACAAAACTAAATAATGACGATTCAAATACTTTTCTTTTTTTTGTTTGGTAGACTCCTTCTTGATCCTTATGTCCTGGATCCTTCTACTGATTCTGGTAACCTGTGTATTGGTTCCGAGTGTCACTAATTTCATTCTTTCTTATCCAATTATTGAAATGGATAAGAGTATTATATTTATCTTCACCAGTATAATTCACATTCCTCATCACTTGAGGAATCTTCAGCAGTGTAAACATGATGTCTTTATTTTGCTTCTTCAAGTTCTTCTTCGATTTGAGAAACCCTTGTGAAGTGGAACTGCATGGTCTCTGAGTTCTCTATCTTCACATTCTTCAGTTGGTTCCTCAATGTCATCTTTATGTTTGTATTCTTTCCTTCATACAAGTTGGTCATTGTATCAAACATATTCTTGGGATTTACAAGGAATATACATGTGAAATTGAATGGAAGCGAAAATAATACTCTTGGCTTTGACTAAATCCTTCTTGTGCTTTGTCTGCATCTCCCTCTGGGTCTGCAGCTTCTTCTTTGACATAGTTCTCCAGGTCATGCTTCTTCAGGTATGAGAAGCACTCTATACTTCCATTCTTAGAGGTTCTCAGCTTCTTCAAGCTTTTTCTCAAGCTCAGTACTGTTTGTCATCATGATAAAAATGAGAACCTCAAATGCAAATAGAGAGGATGGAAGTTACCAATGAGATTGCTTCAACTTGATGATGGCTTGAAATATTTTCTGGAAGACTAATTCTGGTGGACCTAGGTTTTGATAAAGAAACCCTAATTTTTCAAGTTAGGTATCTTTAAAATCTGATTGTATATAAATATGTGCCTCCTCAGGGTGAGCTGAGCAGCATACTCATTTTCCCAAAACTGTGAACATAACTACAAAATATATGATGCCCTAGTTTTTCCCTGGTAGTAGTGATAGGTCGAGAATTGAAAATCCACTGAATGAGGAAATTATTCCATATAAATACGTGCAATCCTATAAATATTTTTATATTCCTCCTTTTTTACCTAATCAATGGAGGGAAGTGCTCGGAACAAGAAGCCCTAGTTTTCTTCAATTTCTTCTATAGAATTTCCTGATCTTGTTTTTGTTGTATCACTGAAATTCCTTCTCCTCTATGTCTAAAACTTGGTATTGAGGTAGCATCATCTGTATTATAATTTATAGAATAATTTGTTTCACCAAGTGGGACTTATGCGAAGTTTCCCAAGGTGACTTATTTCAGGACTGTTCAAAATAGCGAACGTGTATGGACTGCCACATGTCTGTGTTTCACCTTACGGGTATGAAACTTTTACCACATAAACTATAGTATATTCCATATATGAAACATCTTGAGAGATTTAATTTGGAACTTCCTAGACCTATATATATCGATTATCCCTAGGTCACATGTGTAAGGTTGAATACTGGGAGAGGCTAGAACCCTAAGTTGGAGGAATCATATCTACTGGATTATAGTGAATATAAGGATGAAACTTTTTAAAAGGGTATAAAAAGACTTCATATTCATCCTATAAAAGTTTCATCTCCTGAGACTTATCCAATCTCAATTTATAGCAAAAGTTCCAACATGACTAGTTTTATTCTTCTAGGGTTTTCAAGCATGAAACCCCAATCTTCAGTAGTTGTAGTTGTAGTAGTGTTTTAGTTGCACGAAGACTTCTTTCAGGGTATGTTGGATACCATGTTAAGTTTTTAATGGTTATACAACATCTAATAACATTTAGAATCATAACATTATAACCATATGCAAAAGGATCACTGAAAGATAGACAAGCACAACCACACAAAAGAACACATAGATTTATCCTGGGAAACCCTAATGGGGAAGAAAACCTAGAAAAAATTCCTCTATATATATGTATGAAAAGTATAAAGAAAATACCCCAAATAGGTGTTCCTTCCCACGGCATATATTTCTCTCTGTCTCTCTTATGTGCTATACACAAGTGAGTGTGTGTTCTAATGAGTAATACAACTCCTCTATTTATACTCTTTTTGTCACTTGACTTTTACCCTAACAAGTCAGCCCAACAAACTTACTGGTTTGACTTCACCTAGGAAGACACAAAATAGTATTATATTATATTCAATAGGGTACTATTGACCCGAATTACAATGGATATTATACCTCATGACTCTATGATGACCAAATACAATAGTAACATCTCGAAAGAGGAATAAAACATCTCCCATGGGTTAAATCGGTAAAATACATTTAGAATATTCTTTGAAGTTACAATATTTCAACAATATAAATTTGGAGGACACACCCAGCACCACAAGAGTTCTTTCTTCAAAATTATTGGCATCTATTCTCTCTGATGAAGTTGTTCAAGATGAAGAAGAAGAGGAATATTCAACACAGTCAATTTGAATTGAAGAAAGTCTCTCTGAAGTGACTCCTTCTCCTGCTGCTCTGGAAGTTTATGAGATATAAGAATAAATTTGAATATATGTTATTGAAGAAAAAATATCATTCCATTCTACTCAGGAATTCTCTAGTGATTCTTCTATTTTAAATTATGTGCAAATTTTGCTAGGCATTGCTTCAGAAAATGAAGAGGAATTCAATTTCTCTCTCTCTCTAATGTTTATTTTGGTGTGAAAAAAAGTAATTCTTTGGATGTTTTGAAAGAAAATTCATATTTTAGAAGTGATCAATTCACTCTCATTGATCTAGAGCTTCCATCAAATTCCTACATGATTTCTTGCACCAATACTCAGAGTTTTGTTGAAGAAGGAGAAAATTGTGCATCTATCATCTTAGTGGAGCACTTGGAACCTTTGTTCCACTCTCTTGGATATGATATGTGTTGAAATATTGTAACTTCGAAAAATATTCTATATGTATTGTTAACCCAAAAATCCCCCACTCAGCTCCCAATGGCCTACACCACCCAAGGACACCATCTCACGACCTTCATATCACTCCATTAGACCCCCACACCCTCAAAATAGCCCAAGGATGAAGAAAGGGGATTAAAAATCCCAAAAAGGAGCCCAAAATAATCTCCTAGGAGCTAAAGCCCCCAAAAAGGGGCTAAAACCCTAAAAGGAGCTAAAGTTAGGGTGGAAGGGGCTAAAATCCCAAAAAAGGTGCTAAATCCTTGACCAAGGGCTTAAAACCCTAAAACCCCTTGAAAAGGCTATAAAAGGAGGGTGGGGAGTCACTCTCAAACAAATTCTCCCTTGCATATTGTTATGCTACCCATGGATGCCTTGAGACACATTTGCCTCTCAAGCCACCCACACTCCCTCTCCTCCATTTCCATTGAGCCAAAGCTCCCCATCCAAGAGAGGTGCTTCCACAAGCTAGGGTATGGTGGCCCATTTCCACCAGAGAAGGTATAGCTTGTCTTTCATGTCTTGTTTATTTGTTTTCTTTGCTTTCTAACCCTTGTTTCCATTTGCAGGTTTTATGTTTAATATTGTTTTGCAGGTTTTACTGTAGCTTAGGATTTGTTTGCAAGTCTTTGGAGGTGAAACCCTAACTTGTGTTTGTAGAGAGGTTCACCATTGCTTCTCTCTTCTTTCTGTTCGTAGCTTAGTTTATTGTTCTGTCCATTCCCATTTCCGTTTTTATTTTCTGTATTTACCCACTAGCAGGAAACTTCCCTTCTATCCTATAGATAGAAGGGATCCATTCCTTCCCCTGTAGCAAGGAGAAATCCCTGCTACAGAATTGGCGACCATACCAGGTCGATCTTACAGGATCCTTGGTCCAAATTTTTAATTTTCAGGTTTTTTAATTTTTTGGCCTAATTTTCAAAAATTTCCTGTTAAATTCGCTTTAAATCTAGTTTATTTTCAGTTATCAGTACTGTCGAAGCCTCTGCTAGGCAAAACCGAGTCAATTTGGCCACAGTACAAGTTACTGTTGGCCAGATTTGACTCTGCCTCACAAAAAACCCCAAATCTGGGGCAGGGCGCTCTTATCGGGCCCAAAAGTGAGGTGAGGGTGCACTTAATGGCCAAACAGGTGTGCCCATGGTGCACTTAATCCCCCGATAAGTGTGACTTCAGCCCAGAAACATAGACCGTGACTGTTTCTGCATTCTATGTGACCCCCTCGCCTGTTTCTGAAAAAATCTTGCAGCCCCCTCACCAGATTTGATCAAAAATGTGTGGCCTGTCAAACAAAACTTCAATTTCAGTTTAATAGAGGCTAAATTTCAAGTTTTATAGGACTTTCAGTGCGGCTTAGCTACCTCTGTCCAGCACACCAGTTCAATTTCAAGTTTTTTGTTTTTTCTTTCTGCAATTTATTTCACAAACAATGTGTAAATTCCAAGTAAATATTAATGGCTTAATCAAATGAATGTAGCCTAATTAAAATCAACCTAAAACAAACTGTCTTGCTTACCCTTCCTCCTCTACCTAGTCATCACCCTCTTGGGTATTCTAGGATACGATGAAGGGCAAGCTCGTATAGATCTAGGCACTCCACTAATATTGTTCCAAATCACTAAAACTGGATGACCTGGAAGGTAGAGGGGGTAGAGAAGGAGGGATTCTCATGGCACTAAGCATCCTCCCTGGTTACCAACCTTGCATCCGGGAGGTGACCTGAGGATATATGGATAGGCTTAGTCCCATTTTGTTGAGATCCCAACACCTTCTCTTGGTTGAAGAGGAATATTAGTGTGAGGTAGACATCTAGTTAGGCCATACACATTCAAGGTTAAAAATTGTATTTATTCACAATTTTTTATTATTCAAATGCATGCATACACAATGAAATGAACTCTGCCATGATGAATTCATAAACCATTTGCAGCTACCAAATATTAGAAAAACAAACAAACAAATACACCATACCAACTAATTAACCCAACTCAGTTCATGACGCTGAGTGAGCCTTAAAATTTACCAATTTACACAGTACAACCAATCTGTGGTCTTTGAGGACATAATTCCCCGACTGCTTCAACTGTGGGAAGTACTTGGGCTTTTCCTAGAAACTCATTGTGAGGAGTACCACAGGAACTCCAAAGTAGCTGGCCACTAAGAGGAATTGCCAAGCGAAATGGGCAATGACCCCTTCCAATTGAGTAGAAACACCTGTGAGGAAAAAGCCAAGTGCTGTCTTCTGGAAGTCTTTGTGGCCGAGTGACCACCTGTAGCCAATAGGAAGCCACTGAAACTAGGATCCAAACATCATTCCCACCAGTTTCAGACATAAATTCTAACACAATTGATCCTCCACGCTCTTCCTCATGCCTAAGAGGAAAACCACCACCATTTGGAACACTCAATCGACACCATCGAAGCCGCTCTCAGCGATCTCCCACACCATCAGAAGGAGACACAGCCTCTGATTATGATTCAAACCCATACCAATCTGAGCCAGACCTCCATGCTGCACCATTAAGCCCCATGGCTAGTGCAAATACCAATCCATTTTTCGGCATAACCATAGCAAGTGGACCCATGTCCACATCACAACCTGTCACCCACAACCTAGCAAGTGGCTCAAGCACAGTCATGTAGACTATCATCAGTCAGCTGCCACCACCTATAGTGACCATCCAAGTTGGCCCACTAACAACACACGGGGGCAGTGGCCCTTCCACACACACTGCCCTTCCCGCCACACAGGGGGGTAGTGGACCGTCCACTTACATTGCCCCTACTATCATACATTGGAGCAATGTCCCCACCACTCATACCATCCCACCCACAACACTTGGGGGCATTGGCTCATATGCAATGGTGCCACCGCAAGCACCCCATGTTGTGCAGATGCATTATGCACCTGCAAACCCCACCACCATCGCAGCCCCATCCCACATCAACCTAGGGTCAAATCTGCCATTCATGGCTCATCTTAACTTTCTTGATTTGGCTAGATTAACAAATGACCCCATTCGCCATTAAGATTTTTGGCCTCCAATGCCAACTAAGTTGACATCAGACATCCCCAAGTTTGAAGGCAAAGAAGGGGAATGTCCCCAAAACCACATTATGACATTCCATCTATGGTGCTCATCCAATAGAATCGTAGACGACTCCATTAGGCTGAGGCTATTCCAACGCACCCTTACAGGTGTTGTGGCCAAATGGTACATTGAGCTACCATAGGCCAAATACCTAGACTTCAACTCCCTGGCCTTCATGTTCCTACAGTATTTCCAACTCCTTGTCAGATATGATGAGGGGGTGGAGATTCTATTATCCTGTCATCAAAGCACCGCCACTCATATAACTGGCCATATCCATGAGTGGTGGCGACGTCGTAGCCTATTTAAAATCCAACTTGACGACAGGATCTTCTTGGACTGGTTCCTTAAGACCTTGCTCCCACCCATAGCTAATGATGTCGCATCTGAATGTCCCCAATCCAAAGAAGAGGCCATACTAAAGGCCCAATAGTTTGACCTTATATATGCTCAATCTGGATATCTATACACCATCATTCTAGATGCCCCCCATTCGAGTACCTTATACTGTGATGCACCAGGGGCATCCCACGTTGCGGACGACATCATAGGATCAATCTCCCAATAGCCATAGCCTTGACCAACACCACCTGTTGTTACACCACAACCAAGCAACACTGCTAATGTTGCTTACCAAAACCAAGCCCTGGACTATGCAAGAATGATGTCCCAGTCCTGAGCAACAACTTCCTATGTACAACCTACGCCACCGTAGTAGGCTTAGGCCATGGCTTGGACAACATAGCAGTATGTGGGGCAAATGCCCACATTTGTGGCACCACCACCCCCACAAATCTACTATGCACCGCCAATGCAACCAGTTCAAGCTCCCTCCCCCACTCCACTCACTTCATTAGGACAAGTGTTTGCACAACAAAACCGTCCCAACCAGCCTGCCCCCAAAAATCAACAAGGGAAAGCTAAGAATAACCGACCCCGCAACCAAGGCAATAACCAACCGCAGGGAGGTGGTCAACAACTGAACCCTCCCAACAATGCTATGACAAACCAGCTAACCCAAAACCCCACATGACAGAATGCACCAAGATGCAATGCCCTATTCCACACGAACCAACCATGCACACTCTGTGATGTTTATGGGCACTACACATTCGAGTCTCCCCTCATGAGTCGAGCTAAGTAGGCCATTCAGAACAAAGTTCAACAGGCCCAACCCAACCTAGCACCACAATGACCTCCTCCTATGGTGCTTCAAAACCCACTCCCTATCCAAGGGTTGGTGGCAATTGCACCCCCTCCCCAACCCAATCCCAATGCTCCAGGGGCACCTCCCATGGCCAAAACAAGTGTTCACCACCTGCTAGCCATGACAACAGAAGAGGTCAGCTTGCAAACCCGATGGAATCAGTATGGTACCACCACCGAACCCGCTGACACATCAGCGGCATCAACATCCAAAATGGTCAACCTACCTCTTCAGTTACCCCCATTCCCGTTCCCCCCCATACACAAAATTTCCAATAACGCCACGGCTAGAGCTACAGTCAGCTATAGCAATATGGATGATTTGGCCCAAAGGCCAACCACCGTGTCCTCTCTTGAGGTACTTAAAACGTGCCCAACATAGCAGAAATCCTTACTAGCCACCCTTGGGGAAGTAGACCCCTCCGACTCCAAGTTGATCACATTCGACACAGAGAATGAAGAACCATGCATGCCATCGACCATCGCCTTTCAAATCCCGGTGTGCATCCAGAATTTGGTTGTGCACTGGTGCATAGTGGATGAGGGGACATCCACATGCATTATGTCTACCTTGGTTTGGAAGAAACTTGGATCACCAATTCTGCAACCGTCCTCCACAACCCTACGGGATTATGATGGACATCCCGCTAAAGCCCAAGGAATCCTCCCCCATGTCCCCATTACATTATCTGAGAAGACAATGTTGATTAACATAGAGGTTTCCAATGCTCAAATAGACTACAATATTCTCCTCGGGAGAAGTTACATGTATGCCATGCGAGCTATCGCATCAACTATATTCCATCTCATGATGTTCCCCCACGAAGGGAAGATTATGACAATTGATCAACTCACCTACCATGACCCGCAAGGGTTAACAGCACCTGCCAACGTTATCCCTACCATCACCACCATTGAGCCACAAGGAGCAACCACACACACTAATGTCATTCCTACAACCAACACTATGGTTGAGAACACACCAGCCTCCCCATTGTTGAATGTGGGCCTTGGGTTGTTTACCGATACCTCCATGATGGCTCCTTTCCCATTATTTTCACCACCATCGACACAAAATGAAACTGTGGACTTGTGCATGGTCTCATCAAGCACCACTGCACCCAAACAACAACCGTAGCCGTAGCCCCAACCATAACCACAACATCGTCCACATCCGCAACACCAATAGCACCCACAACTTCACTCGTAGTAGCAGAATTACATGCAGCTGAAAGCACAACCACATCCCCACATGTAACCAGCCAGGAGTTATTTGGGCTCATCCCCAGTCCATACGATTCCCTTCCTCTTCACCCCACTTGGTGTCATGAGCAAGCCGGTCATGGCCACCTTAATCCTACCCAACTTTACGTTGGGAATCCCAGTGTGGTATCTTGATCCATGAGCTCAACCAGCAATGCCCTAGGTTGTCTTAACCCCAGTGCAACCCATCATGGTCAAGTCTCACCCTCCACCCACTCTGCAAAAGCCAACAGCCGCACCTGCACCCGCCCCACCCCACCTGAAAAGGGCCAGGGGAAAGAATGCGAAACCTACCACAGAGCCATGACAAGTCCCACCTTGTGCCATCTATGAAAAACAGGGCCATCCAACTCAAAATTTCCCTGAAATCCCAGTGATCTGTGCGCATCTAGATGCCATGGACATAAACGAAAACATCCCCATGGTTGAACTCCCAACCACACCCATCGTCAGGAAAATGGCATAGAGAACAAAACATGCTTGTGCCCTTTGCGGTTTGTATGGACATTACTCTCACCATTGCCCAGACTTGCCAAAATTTCAAATGGCTCTAGCTGACCTTCGTTAACATTCCCTTGAGTCTGAGATCACCTTGATCGAAGAAGTTCACCCCCCACCTCCTTCTTCAAAAACCATGTCCATTTACATGATGTCTAGTTCAATCGACCCTATTGTCTCCACCATCACCAATGGTCCATCAGACCTGTCTCTTCCATTGTTTCCCCAGCCATAGCCGCAACCTCAGTTTCAACCTCAACCTCAATTACTAGGGAAATAGTGGGGGTCATTCCTGATCAACACGATCCTTTTCCTTGTTCTTTTCCTTCTCCTTTTGCTACCATCCGAGATCATGAGTAAGTCTATCTTGGAAACCTGCAATCTATAGGATTTCACACTGGAAGATCCTATGTGGTACCTTGAACCACCTACCATACCTCTGAGGCCCCAATATGTGTCAACTCATGCCTAGCCAATTGAAATGATGTTGCACCTACCTCCAGGTCCATTAAAGACTCCTTCTGTCTCCAAGCCTGCCCCTCTTCCTCCAACAGAGACTGGGGGAAAGGCTATAAAAACCATAACCAATACCATTTACACGATCTCTAGCACCGGTTTCCCTTCCATCTCGTCGGCTATGGAAGATCTACCTGATCTATCCCGATGCCACTTACGTGATGACGGAGAGATCTATAAGACCACCTCTGGTTTTACCCCATTCCCTTTAAACCATAGTGTGGAATCGGTTCTTCTCACAAAAGACCAGATTATGTCATCCCGCCTTGTCAATGACCTTTGTCTCGGTAAGGGGGCATACCTCTTCATTGACTCTGATGGACAACTCTTGGAGAACCCCTGCAATAGGATATACCTCAAGAGATTTTACGCTTAACATCACCAATGAGTCACTTCATTTTCTTTTCTTATTTTTCAATGTTTTTTTAGCACAAGTCAGGGGCAGCACCATCAGATGCTAACCCAAAGTCACCCGAAACCGGTTCGAGACACCTCTCACACCTCCGGACTCAAATTTCCATCTCCTTATGAGACCATCATCTCATGTTTAATAAATCAATTTCGGGACTGTTTCCCATAAGTCACCTTGATTTATGAGCCATGACATGATGATGCGAGTGTCTACGGACCTGTACTTGTATCACACTCCCCGACCGCTACTCATGCAAGTTCTTGGGCCACCGCCTGTTAAGGAATGTAATTTTTAGTTTCTGTTTTGTATTTTTAACACATAGTTGTCTTTTCTATTCACCGCATCGTGCGCGGACCTCTGGACCAATGTCCACAAAACAATTTATTTTTCTTGCATGTATTTGGCATATAGGTGGCCCCAAACTTGTACTCACATTGCATGTAGTCAAGTCCTTCCACCGCAACACACACACGTGCTCTCTTGACCTCTATCCAAGAGCCACCTTGATTTGTGTGCCTCTGCCGCACCAACATGCGAGCCTCTCTTGTGATCTATCCCATGGATGTATTGGTATGTTTGAGAAACTTCTACTCCAGCCATACTGCGCAGATGACCTTTGGACCTCTGTCCACCATCTTGACATGGGGCACCACCTATGCCACCACAATCGGTTGACCACATTGGAGTTTTGTTTAAGCTCTTTTTTGACTCCTTAAAACAATGAAAAGATAGTCGAGCGCAGCTGCTTCCTTTCCTGCTCACTAAAGTATAGGAAAGGGCATCTACATCGTCTCATTTACCTCCTTTTTTGAACCATGTAGACCATCAATTGAAAAGGAACTCCTTGGCACACTCAAGACAAGACCATTCCCCTCTGCATACTTTTATGCTTTCTCGGGCAGAGGGACCGCACTTTACAAAAAAGCTCACCATAGGTTGTCGTTAGGCTCTTTTCCAGCCTTCTCATCAAGAAAATATTTCCTAGCAAACTTGGTTTCATTCATGCTCGTAAAAGTATCTGAATGACCATCCAGTCAGTATAGGTTTAACCTTTTTCGGCCTGATTGGACTACCAATAGTAAAGAAGTCTCTCATCCCCTATAGGATGGGTGAGCTCTCTTAAGTATACTTTTATCCTTTTTCAAGAACAGGAGACTACCAATGAAAAAGAGCCCCCACTGGAGTCTTCTTCATGATTTCAGACTCTCTAAAATTGAAAGCACCATTGAGCATTTACCTTCTTAGGCTCGCCAAAAATCCACAAGATCGTACCATAATGGTGTCCCTAGACACCACCCCACAGAAAATAGTTTGGCAGCATTCCCACATTGGGTTTCCTTTGTTCAGAGTACTCTGTAATGAGTCTTCCTTGGATCCCATCAATTTCAAAAGTGTCTACCTCCTCCAAGCATTTCCCATCTACAGCGACATTCCTGGTATTACAACTATGATCCCATTCCCATGATTCAATTTCATTTGCTGCTTGGTCCACCCTGCCATCATACTCTGAACAAAGGAAGTTTGAGTCTACCGCACTCCCCCTGCCCTTGTTCAATTCTTTCCCTCCCCCTCCCCCCCATTTAGTGAGTTAGTTCATAGATTTCTTCACACCTTTAGGTTATCTCCCTCGCGCTCCTGGTCAAGAAAACATCATTTCCTTGACTAGGGGCACATCTCCCTCTATCGATGCCAACACACATATTCTAGAGGATAGACCTAGAGGTCCATGTTTCTTAGTTTCATTAACATCATTGATGAGTTCCTTGGACCACTTGAGAGGAGTCCTTAGTGCCTCTCGGGATGGTTTTTTCTCACGTGCTCGACTTCAACTCCATCATCGCACCGTTGAGATTCGTATAGGGTTGGTTTGCACAGTACTTGGTGGAAGACCTCGGATGTCACCAGACTCTAGCACATTGGTGAGTCTACTCAAGGGACCTAACAGGTTATGTCCCTTGTGACTTCTGGGTCGTGTTGGAGACAATTTTTAGAAGCCCCAGCAATGCTTCGATGTACCTTTATGATTGATGCAGCATACTTGTACCACAGAGACTCTGACTCTCAATCAGTGAGTCCATATAGCTATGTACCATTCCAGATCTAGCAAACCGTTAATCATAAAGATATAGCATTCCATGAGAATTCCATGGGTCCATTGTACCAGATCAGTATTGTATTCAGCCTCACATTGAGGCAACCATTATTGTATCATCAGTTGTATATGATTGGCTCTTGTATTTTAGAGCATAGATCAAATTATTCTTTTGACATTTTCATGAGCATGGGGATGCCCACCTCGCCCATATACACATCACACATTATTTGTATCTCACCCATTGATGGGAACCATATTAATAAAAAAACCAAAATCCACCATGCCCCAGCACCAAAAGCACCGCCTCTACGCAGCAAATCCTATGATGTCCCTTGGCCATACATTGAGCTCCTTCCCTCACACATCAGGGGGTAATCTGTTAACCCAAAAATCCCCCAGTCAGTTCTCAATGGCCTACACCACCTAAGGACACCATCTCACGACCCTCGTATCACTCCATTAGACCCCCACACCCTCAAAATAGCCCAAGGATGAATAAAGGGGCTTAAAAACCCCAAAAAGGAGCCCAAAATACTCTCCTAGGAGCTAAAGCCCCCAAAAAGGGGCTAAAACCCTAAAAGGATCTAAAGTTAGGGTGGAAGGGGATAAAAGCCCAAAAAAGGAGCTAAAGCCCTGACCAAGGGCTTAAAACCTAAAACCCCTTGAAAAAGCTATAATAGGACGGTGGGGGGTCACTCTCAAACAACTTCTCCCTTGCATATTGTTATGCTACCCATGGATGCCTTGAGACACCTTTTCCTATCAAGCCACCCACACTCCCTCTCCTCCATTTCCATTGAGCCAAAGCTCCCCATCCAAGAGAGGTGCTTCCACAAGCTAGGGCATGGTGATCCATTTCCACCAGAGAAGGTATAGCTTATCTTTCATGTCTTGTTTATTTGTTTTCTTTGCTTTCTAACCCTTGTTTCCATTTGCAAGTTTTGTGTTTAATATTGTTTTGCAGGTTTTACTGTAGCTTAAGATTTGTTTGCAGGTCTTTGGTGGTGGAACCCTAACTTGTGTTGATAAGGGGGTTCACCATTGCTTCTCTCTTATTTCTATTCATAGCTTAGTGTACTCTTCTGTCCATTCCCGTTTCTGTTTTTATTTTCTATATTTACCCACTAGCAAGAACCTACCCTTCTATCCTATAGATAGAAGGGAGCCATTCCTGCCCCTATAGCAAGGAGAAATCCCTGCTACATGTACTTTTTTTGGTCCTCGATGGCCCTACCGAGAGAACCACTTGTACTACTTTGTACCTTGATGCTTCTAATCAGAAGAACTAGTAAGAGTCATGAGGTAGTCCCCTCAAATTGTAAAGGTGGGTCATTAGCACCCCAGTTGTGGTTACCTGAGCCTTCATGTTTAACTCGAGCCTACATGATTAACTCTATCCTACATGTCGGAATTAATTATTAAAGTGAACGGATGAATATAAATAGAGGTGTGGTGCTCCTCATTAGGAACACACGCACTCACTTGTGTAGCTCATTATTGAAGGAGAGAGAAGTAGCTGGAGAAGGAGGAGGATCAGTCTTTTGGTTTTACCTTTTATCTTTTGTGGCATCTATATTGAGGAAGCTTTTGCTGGGTTTTTCCCTATAGGGTTTTCCCAGGATAAATTTGTGTTGTTCTTGTGATATTGTTTCTTTCAGTGATCCTATTTATATGTTTTTGTTGTGAAATTGAAATGAAATACTGATGATCTAGCTTAGCATATGAAAATTTAACATGGTATCATAGCTAGCCTGAATAGGACATCTTTCACAAGGTGAAATAGCCCTCTCTCTCTCCCTGGAAGAAATTAGGGTTTTGGGAAAAATTTTGAGTTTCAGAAAACTGCTTGCTTAGAAAGTTGCGCCATCCCAAAGCACATCTTTTGAGCCTAGAATCAAGGTTTTTGGGTGTGTGAATCCACGGCAATTTCAAACCCTAGTTTGAGAGCTGCACCAGAAAACTGCTGAACTAGAAAGCTGCAGAAGCTAAATATTGCAAGTCTAATTTGGAAGGTGAAGAGTTGAAATCTCCAAAATCCAAGCACACCAATCAACTCACCTCATTCAAGCACATCTCCTCGTAAGGTTAGTTTCTCATTCCACAAAATTTCAATTTTTTGTGATTTTCTAACATGATGGCCCCAAGAACTAAGCTTGAGGACAACCTAGAAGGCATAGATAATTTCCAAGCATGGAAATATAAGATTGGCCTCATTCTCCAAGAGAATGATCTTGATAAGTATTTCAAAGAAGAAGTTTCATAACCTGAAGAAGCTGAAGCCAAGGAGAAGCATAGAAAGGATATGATTAGGGCACAAAGGATTATTGTTTACTCCATCAAGGATCACTTAATCCCTCAATTGTCATCCAAGAAGACTCCAAAATAAATGTATGATTCCCTTTCCAGAATGTATGAGGGAAGAAACATCAACATAAAGATGAATCTGAGAGCTCAACTGAAAAGCATCAAGATGAGTCATGGAGAATCCATCCAAGACTACTTCACAAGGGTTTCTCAGATCAAAGAGCAACTAGAAGCTATTGGAGATAATATTGATGAATATGAATTGGTTATGGTTTCTCTTAATGGTCTCACTAGACCCTGGGAGTCCTTCATCCAGATGATGTGTGCCAGAAAAGAAAGTATGAAGTTTGATGTGGTATGGTAAGATTGCATTCAAGAAGAGACTAGAGTGGCGAACAGAGAAGCCTTACTAAAGGAAGATGATAAAGCCCTAGCCACTCACACCAAGAAAAGAAGAAGTCAATTGAAATTCAAGAGAAGAAGTTTCAAGGAGTCTCAACCTCCCAAAATAATCCAAAGAAAAAGGGAAAATCCTCCAGATATAAACTACTCTAGTTTTCAATGTTTTCATTGTGATAAGATAGGACACATTGCCCGAAATTGTCCTATGAAGAAGAAGGAATATAAGAATAAGATTAACAACAAAAGATATCATGCTCATCTAGCTGAAGATGAGGATGAAGAAGAAGAAGAGGAAAGACCTCCAAGAAAGAAAGCAAGAGAAGAAGATGCAAAAGAGTATGTACTATTCTCTACACTCTCTGGTTCTGTAACACCTATATAAGACACTTGGCTCATTGATAGTGGTGCTTCAAAGAACATGATGGGACAAAAGAAAAATCTGTCTAAACTTGAAGAAAAGAGCTCTCCTTAGAAGGTATCCCTAGGAGATGACTATCAATATCTGATCAAAGGAGTTGGTGAAGTAAGCTACAAACTTGATTCAGGTAATCCCCTAAAAATCAAATATGTATTATATGTACCTGGTCTAAAGAAGAATTTACTTTCTATCTCAGCTTTAGATAAGAAAGGATTTAGAGTTGCTTTCATAGATGGCCAAGTACTCATGTGGCCCAAAGGAAAATTTTGAATATGCAATCATCATTGGTGAAGAAGAAGGAGGCTTGTATAAACTCAAGGGGCACTCAGAAACAACCTTTGTTCATGAGTCCATGTTGGTTGCTATGGGCAAACCCGGGTTTACTGTAATGTACCAACAACACCCCTAGCTCACTGGCCCTTTCGGCAACAGACCGCGCAGCGGCCTGAAGTCTCACCCAAAGTGATTCTAATGGGTTGGCCAAAGACTCAAGTGTATTCGACCAGGTTTTGTAGCATCCTGTGTGTGTCTCGCAACTCTTCTTAACCCATGAGGTCTCTCTACGCTATGTGCAGTTTCCTCTTCCTCGTGATGACTCTAGCCCTTATAGCATCGCCGCGTCTTAGGCAACACGTAACTCTCTCCTACACTCGATCCTTAACCTGTGGTATCGCGCACCACAGCTCCTCTGATGGTGTGATATCGCGTCCCTGTGATATCCTACCGCTACGGCTCAGCGTACTTAGCGTTACTTGTGTTCGACTTACAGGACTCAACATACAAGGCTGCTTTACACTGCAACTCTTAACTGTCTCGAATGAAACATCGACAAACTCTTATACAGAATACTTAAAGACTTCAACCTACATTTATCCTTCTATAATGTTGTGAACTAAATAACACATTCATACATTTAACTATAAGCAAAGTTCACGTAATGAGTGACAGATACAACAAGTAAATACAATAACATGAATCAATCACATAACACTATGGTTTTACGTGGTTCACTTCCAGGGTAGAAGCTACATCCACAGAACTGTGTTTTATTATATCTTGAGAGAGTACACAGTTCTGCTGCAACCTGTGTGTAGATAGAGATCTTTTGGGTAACTCCGCACTCACTGCCTGGAGCTCTTCTCTCCTAGATCTCTTCTCTATCTCTATATTTCCTTCTTACAATATTCTCTCTCTCTCTCTGTCAATCCCTGCAGATTGTTACATACATACTCCTACGAGCCAGCTGCTGGTTACAATAAGATACTACAGACTGAATATAGAACCAGCGCGCTAGTGCCTATGAGCTAACAGATCAACTACCTCTCTAATTGTCTGACTAGCTAAAATGACTCAATGTCTAACCAGCTAACCTTTTACAATACAAAATACATCCCTTTTTAGGTGGCCCGAAGGTCTCACCATTACAACACTATGGACCTGTCCCAATAGTAACCCAAAAACCCTAACTGTGACAGTCGGTCTATCTGTACTCGAACTGTCGCTTTCCGTCACACCACAGCTCTCTGCGGTCTTCCACGCTTCTCGGCGCTGATCGTGGGTACTGGGTGCCGCTTCCTTTTCTGTCCTTCGTCTTCAATACCTTGGCCTCATTGCTCCTTTTCCTTTATGAGGGTATTTAAGCCCTCCTGTCTTCTGTCGCTGCCTTGAATGTAGTGGGTGAGCTCTCTCTTCTCGACCGCTGCCTTGAATGCAGTGGGTGAGCTCTCTCCTCTCGGTCGCTCAGGTACTGTCGTCTTCTTTGACTTCTCTATCCTGATAGTCATAGTTTCCAGCTCTGCTCTGCGGCTAGAAACATGCTACGGCATCGTATCTTTACCTTATCTCTTATACCTTTGCCAAAACTGTCTATGCGCCAAAATGGCATCTTTTCCTATAGCTGCAGGGCCCTGCTCCAACAGTCCACTGACCCTAGTGAATTATGGCATAGAAGGCTTTCCCACATTAATTACAAATCTTTGCCTCATGTGAAAAAAATAGTGACGGGATTACCAGACATGAAGATCAAACATGAATGCATTTTCAAAGGATGTGCAAAGGGAAAGAACATCAAGAATCCATTTCTAAAGAGAGAAACAAAAAAAAAAGACAAGAGAATCAAGACACTCCGATCCGACAATGGCAGAGAATATACCTCAAAAGAGTTTGAAGCTTTTTGTAAAGATGCCAGAATGAAGAGGGAACTAACTACTCCCTACAAATCTCAATAGAAAATGGGGTTGCGGAAAGAAAGAAAAGAACCATCATGGAGGCAGTGAAGACAATGATATATGATCAAGATATTCCAAAGCATCTATGGGCAGAAGCAGCAAGAACTGTTGTGTATGTATAGAATCAAATATCTCACAGTGCTCTTGGATTCAAGACTCCATAAGAGATGTTCACAGGAAAGAAGCCTGAGATAAGTCACCTCAAAATATTTGGTTGTCCAGTATATATTCATATACCAAAAGAGAAAAGAACCAAGTTAGACCCTTCTGGAAAGAAAGGGATATTTGTTGGATATTGTGAAGTATCCAAAGCATTTAGAATTTTGATTCTTGGATTCCATCACATGGAAATTAGTCGAGGTGTGACATTCGATGAAGAGGTAGCCCTCAAGAGATCTAGGAAGTGCCAACATGAAGAAGTGTCAACATGAAGAAGTGTATGAAGAAGAGACACCTCCCATAAATGAAGAAACTACATGTCTCCCTGAAGATGAAGCTCCTGAAGAACATGACATGGACAAACCACAAGAACCTCCTATGATGGAGATATCAAGAAAGAGAAATCCTTCTTGGACAAGAGAAATTATATGAGAGGAAAAAAGAAATGGAGCTCCTGAAGGCTCCATAAGGGAAAGAAAGAAACCTAAGAATTTTTCCAACTTGTTGAGGCCTGGAAATTCGCAAGCAACAACAGCAAGGGATTCTCCCCATTCAACATTCCCAACTATCCCGTGACTGTTTGGTGTAGGGAATCCGTCCGTTTTGCGATCCGGCTATAGTAGGTCAAGTAACAAAATTAACAGGTTTTACTGGTTGCGGCCCATTCCACCATGTATATTTTTGTATTTTTAGTTTTAAGTATGACATGCAAGTTCCTAGCTAAAATGCAGATTGATTAAGCATGCAAGGAGTGGTCACAATGTGATGCGCGGGTTCTTACCTCTTGTCTTAGACTCTCACACAACAATGAAAACAACACTAACTAAGTTTTCCCTAGGGAGAAAGATATTAATTCATGAGTAATGTAATACTTTTCACATATTAAGATAAATCACAGATAGCTATTATTGGAATCAAAACACATAAACATGAACAAAATATACACGACAAGATAGTTCATCAACAGTTAAAACCTCCATTACTCAGTGGAAATTATCATAGAATAAACCAAATAACATTCAGATAAGAACATAGGTTCAGAAGTTAGAACGCTCTCACAATGAATGAAACACAGTTGAAAATGAAATAGTTCCCCTTCAACATTGTTCATTTCTCACATTCAAACATTCCACACAACACCTTCTCCAACAGGTAAAATTGTAATTTTATTATTGTAAAACAAAGTAGTTCCTCTTACAACAAGTGGTTCACAAGTTTCTCCAGGGAAAAATCCCCCTATTCCCTCTAACTTTCCTATATTTATAGAAAAACCAACAAAAAAACCCTTGGGCTTCCCCAACCATCTGACCTTTGGGCTTCCCAAAACCGTTTAATCTCATAATTTTGTCTTTTTGTGAGTGCTCATGATTCATATAATACGTTACATTTCGGATTTAAACTTATGAGTACTTCATAAAATAGGATCAACTTAGTAACTGATGGACCCTTTCCAAGCCTAGGCTTCTGTTTCCATCAATTATTCCTTGTATTTTATTTGTCCTTTTTAGATCCCGTTGATTTCAGAACAAACTCTGCTTATCACTTTTCAGCCAACTTTCCTCAGCTTTATCCTTCAGCTATGTCTTCTCATAGCAGTAATTTGAAGAATCTTCTGAGTTCATCTGCAGTTAAAACAAAAATTCATCATTAATTAGGACTGCATCTTTTCAAAAAACTTAAACCACACTAACAATAAAACTGATCATCAAACTGAGGCTTTGTACTGTGCTCTTGTCGTGAAAACCTTAACAAGAATAAGAAACCACTGCCGCCCATAGAAGGGTTAAAAACTCACAAAACGGTGTGAAAAACCTTATCGACGGCTTGAACCATTAAAACATCGGCAAGATAGTCTTACTCATAGCCACAATGGTGGGTTTCAGATGGACAACGAGTTCCACAGGACCATTAAGCCTATCGGCGTCGGAAATACTAAACACTAAAGCATCGAGCGGAAAATCCCTGTCGATGAACAAAATGACATAACGTCATAAGGTTAGCACATTACACAGCCGCAATGGTGGAAGATGAAAAGACTATGGGCTCCTCAGCGAATAAACATATCAACGAAAACCATAAGAAAAGCATCGACGAGTGGAGCACTTACAATGGGGGACACTTATTTTACTCGGGAGCCACAATGGCGGAAGGCAATCATACTACCACCTTCGACCAAAGTTATAAAACTTTCCGATATGGCGCAGAAAAATTGTGAAAACGTTAAGTGCTTGGAAAATCTTAAGGTTGTACAGCGGTCTAAAAAGCTCATCTCATCCTCAAAACAGTGGCTTCATAAAGATAAAAAAACCACCGACTCAAACTTCAGCCAACCTCTGACAGCGCAAATCAAGTCAAAGCTATCCATCAGAAAAATCATCGTTCAGCTTCCACAACGGCGGCCCCGTAGGGAAATATGGCTTCGATGCATGGTTAAATGAATTCCTAACAACCAAACTAAAAACGTTAAGTTCCCACAGAATTTCGATCGGGTAGCAATGAACAATTTTGTTTCACCTCCAATATAGCGGTGAAAATAAGAAATAGATTTTTGATATCAAAGAAAGAAATCGCAGATCAAAAGGGCAACATTTTAAATCCAATCTTCAAATTCCACAGCTCAAACAGTTTCAGACATAAGCAATTTTCTGAAAAGCACAGAAACAGTTGACCTCAAAACAATCCAAACTTGTAGCAGAGGGGAAATAAAAACAGACTTCATGGATCCAAACGATTCTAGGCAAGATAAAAATTAAGAGGAGGGTCCAAAATTTCAAAAATTTGGGAAAACAATTGCAGCTGCAACACAACTATGTAGCCTTGATGTGCGATCTTGTAGATCAAGAACCTACAAACTACGAAGAAGCAGTACAGAAGAAAGAACGGGTATAAGCAATGACTAAAGAATACCAGTCAATAATGAAGAATGATATATGGGTTATAGTTCCAAACCAGAAGGAAAGATTATAGTATCCTCCAAATGGATATTCAAAATAAAGCATGGAGTTGACAAAAGTATCGAGAAGTATAAAGCAAGATTTGTGGCCAGAGGTTTCTCTCAGAAAGAGGGAATTGATTATGAAGAGACGTTTGCCCCAGTAGCATAGTATACTTCGATTAGAGCTATCATGGCACTTACATCCATGATGAAGTGGGAATTACACCAGATGGATGTGAAAACAGCTTTTCTGAATGGTGTGATCGAAGAAGAAGTATACATAGAACAACCATAAGGATTTGAAGTTGAAAATAGACATACTCACATATGCAAATTGAAGAAGGCCTTGTATGGTCTTAAACAAGCTCCTCAATCTTGGTATGAAAGGATAGATAGTTTCATGTCAAGCATAGGCTTTACCAAGAGTAAAGTTGATCCTAACCTTTATCTCAAGGTTATAGAAGATGAACCTGTTATCCTACTACTATATGTGGATGACTTATTCTTAACAGGGAATGAGAAATAGATTATGGAAAGAAAGAAGAAACTAGCTGAAGAATTTGAGATGAAATACCTTGGGTTAATGCATTATTTCCTAGGTCTGGAAGTATGGCAAAGTTCAAAAGGAATCTTTCTCAACCAGGGAAAGTATGCAGTATAGATATTGAAAAGATTCAATATGTTGGAATGCAAAGCCATGGCCACACCCATGGATTCCAACCTAAATTTGTTAGCTAATGACTCATCAGAGTTACTGGATGTGACTCAATATAGACAGATCATTCGGTCATTGATGTACTTAACAAACACCAGACCTGACATTTGTTTTGCTGTGAACACCTTAAGTCAATATCTAGTTCAACCTAGACGGGTTCACTTGGTAGCTGCAAAACATGTGATGAGATATCTGAAAGGGACTATAGACTTTGGTCTATACTATGATGGTAGCCATGAGTATAGATTGTATGGCTATATAGATGCAGATTGGGCCGAAAGTTTCTCAGACAGGAAAAGCACATCAGGAGGATGTTATAGTATGGGATCTGCTATAATTTCATGGTTTGCAGAAAGAAGTCCAGTGATTCTCTAAGCACAGCCGAAGCAGAATATATAGCAGCTTGCTCTACTAGTTGTGAATCCATATGGCTTTGAAAGCTGATGTCAGGATTATTCAACCTAGATTTGGACACTACCATGATTCTATGTGACAATCAAATTTGTATAAAGATGAAAAAGAACCCAGTATTCCACGATAGATCGAAGCACATAGAAATCAGGTATTCCTACATTCGAGATATGATGCAGAAGGGAGCCATAAAGCACTAGTATGTGAGTATTGATGACCAAGTTGTTTATGTGCTGACAAAGCCTCTATCCTGAGTAAAGTTCAGAAACTTTTGAGACAAGCTTGGTATTGTTCAGAAAGACCTTCGTCAAAAGGAGGATTAGTGATGTTGTAGTGGGATTGTATCATCCCTAGGCACTTTCCCTAAAGTGATTTGATGACCTCGGTCCTCGAGAATGAAGAGGGATTGTATCATCCTGGGACATCTGTCCAGAATAGATCCGGTGACTTCGGTCCTCGAGAATGTAGTGGGATTGCATCATCCTTGAACTTCGGTTCAGAAAGGTATCCGGAAGCTTCGGTCCCCGAGAGTGTGGCAGGATTGCATCATCCTTGAACTTCGATTCAGAAAGGTATCCAGAGGCTTCAGTCCCTGAGAATGTGGCAGGATTGCATCATCCTTGAACTTCGGTTCAGAAAGGTATTCGAAGGCCTCGGTCCCCGAGAGTATGGTAGGATTGCATCATCCTTGGACCTAGTCCTACAGTGACAAGGATTGATTATCCTGTAATCAATCTAGTGGCTTCGGTCCCCAAGAATGTTGTAGGATTGCATCATCCTTGGACCTAGTCCTAAAGTGATAGGGACTGATTATCATGTAATCAATCTGGTGACTTCGGTTGTTGAGAATGTGGTAGGATTGTATCATCCCTGGACTTAGGTCCAACAGTAATCCGAAGACTTTCGTCTTTGTGTTGTGGATTGCAGGTTGTTGATGATGATGACATACTGATCAAAAGATCAGAATGTGATGATGATGATGTTGCTGATCGAAAGGTCAAAGAGCTGAAGATGTTGTTGCTTATTGAAAAGTCAAAGAGCTGAAGATGTTATTGCTGATCGAAGCAGTCAAAGTGTTGATATTGTTGAAGACTGAAGATTGAAGATGAAGACTACATGGTGTTGAAAAGCTTCCAATGATTTATAGATGTGTTACCCTAATGATGTTGATGATGTCCTATATCTCTCTTCTACTATTTTTGTTGTTGATGTTGTAGAATACCCTTCTCATTAAGGGGGAGTGTTGAAATATTGTAACTTAGAAGAATATTCTATATGTACTTTTTGTGGTCCCTGATGGTCCTACTGGGATAACCACTTGTATTACTTTGTACCCTGATGCTTCTAATCAAAAGAAATAATAAGATTCATGAGGTATTCCCCTCAAATTGTAAAGGTGGGTCATTAGCACCCCAGTTGTGGTTACTTGAGCCTACATGTTTAACTTGAGCCTACATGATTAACTCAATCCTACATGTCAAAATTAATTATTAAAGTGAACAGATGAATATAAATAGAGGTGTGTCGCTCATGTTGGTTACTATGGGTAGACCCAGGTTTACTTATAATGTACCAACAACACCCCTAACTCACTGGCCCTTTCGGCAACAGACCGCAGAGCGGCCTGAAGTCTCACCCGAAGTGATCTTAGATGGTTTGGCTAAAGACTCAAGTGTCCTTAACCAGGTTCTGTAGCATCCTGGTGTCTCGCGGCTCTTCTTAACTAGCGAGATCTTCCTGCGAGTCGCAATTCTCCCTTCCTAGCGGACTCTAACAAGGGGAGGACTCCTATCGCATCGCAGCGACTAGGATGATGCACAAACTCTCCCTTCCACGGTTCTCACTATCTGTGATATCTCGTACCGCAACTCCTCTGTCGGTGAGATATCACCTTCTTTCAATGCGATATCTCCTATAGTATGGCCCAAAGCGACTCTCAAGGTCCAAAGGGTTTCTCACTGGGAGGAATAACTTGGCTAACCTCCAACAGGGTGTTAAACAACCTTACACGAACTTCACGATTCAACACACTCACATCGCTATACTTAACTTACTGAATAAGTATACTGGAAGCACTTAACAGAGTGACTATTACTGTGTGAAACAAGCACTGATGGACTCATAGGTATACACTTGTTATAGTTAAACTCGCCTTTAGCTTTCTATAATGCTGTAACTGAATGAGAGCATACAGACATTTACTAACTAATATACGGCATTCATGTAACAGATAACAGATAGCAACTAAGTAAAGCACAATCACATGAAATAATCATATAACACACTGATTTTACATGGTTCACTTCCAGGGTAGAAGCTATGTCCACAGGAACTGGTTTATATATTATAACTTGGGAGAGTAAACACAGTTCCGCTGCAACCTCATATGCACCTGATATCTTCAGGGTAACTCCGCGCACACCGCCAGGAGCCCTTCTCTCTTAGATCTCTTCTCTTTTTATATTTCTTCTCTTACAATATATGCTTCCTCTCTCTCTCTCTCAATCCCTGTGGATTGTTACATACATACTCTAGGAGTGAGCTACTGGTTACAGTAAGATACTACATACTGAATAACAGAACCAGAGCTCGGCTCTTCTATAATACAAATATCTATGAGCTAATAGATCATCGACTATCTGAATAGCTAATGAGCTAACTGACTAACTAGCTAACCTTTTACAATACAAAATACATCCCTTTATAGGCGGCTAGAAGGTCTCGCCATTACAACACTGTGGGCCTCTGCCAACAGTAACCCAAAAACCCTAACTGTGACAGTCAATCTATCTGTACTTGAACTACCGCTTTCTATCACACCACAGCTTCCTGCAGTCTTCCACGCTTCCCGGCGCTGACCGTGGGTACTGGCGCCGCTTCCTTTTCTATCCTTTGTCTTCAATACCTTGGCCTCATTGCTCCTTTTCCTTTATGAGGGTAGCTGAGCCCTCCTGTCTTCACCGCTACCTTAAGTGCAGTGGTTGAGCTTTCTCCTCTCGGTCGCTCAGGTACTGTTACCTTTGACTTACTCATTCCAAGACAGTAGCTTTTCCTGTAGCTGAGGGACCCTACTCCAACAGTCCCCTAACACTTACTTGTGGCTCACCCTTGAGCCACTAACAGCTGGTTTCTCTTACTGTAGCTTCTCCTTGGCTTCCTGCAAAGTCCTTGTAAATCTCTGTCGAAGTCCTGCAACTTCTTTCTCCATAGCTTCGACACACTCTTGTGCCGTTTCAAGCATAGCTTGACTGATGCTTGAGTCTTCTGTAACTTCAGTGTCACTTCTGCTTGTAGTGAACTCCTTGACCTTCTACTCAACCATATCAACTACCTCTATGATTTGTTCCTGATAGGGTTGAAGCAGTTTATTGAATCGTATCTCTCTTGCTCGCAACCGCTGCGCTTCCTATTGTAAGCGGTTTATCTATGTCATCTTCTTCATCTTTGCAAGAGCTCCTAAGCTATTGACTTCTTCCTTCATTGCTGCTATGGCCTTCTCTATGTTCTAGATGCTCTGCTGCAATTCAAGTTTTTTCGGGGGCTCTTCTAGCTCCGACCATGTCTTTGTCACCTCATCTAGTAGTGACTGTGTGTCATCTATGCGGCTCTTCATCTGTGTAACCGTGAGTCTAAAGGCCTCTACTCTTGCTTCCTTGTCTTCAATGATCGGCTTGTCTTTTTGATTTTCTGCAGCTAAGACTTTGATGACATATTCTACATCCTGTGCTTGACTCCTCATCCTTGGTGGCTGTCTAACCTGTGATGTACCTAATTTCACAACCTTGGGTGGCGTCATCATAGCATACTAGAGGCCACCACTAGCAATCATCTCACAATGTCTTCTAAAGGTTCCTCCTTGGACAGAACCCACTCGGTGCAATACTTTGGACGGGAAATGGCTACGAAATTGGGGAAAACTAGCACTCTGTAACTGGGGTATCTCTACAGTAGGAAAACTCTGCAACTTGCTCTATAGCTCTCTGAAATTTCCAAAGTAACCCTTTTGTAAAGGTGATACTCTGTGACTCAACAGTCCTGCAGACTAGACCCGTCGAAAGTATTAATTGCATGGACAAGACAACACCCGTCGTTTCGATCCTCATTAATTGCTGAAATCCAATCAAATTTCCCTCGAAACGTGTGTGTAGGTGCCAGTCTCGTCGGATATTTTACCAAATATGGAAAAATCATTATACTGTTTCCAAATCTAGGGCAACGGATACCTGTCATATCCAGATTAACTACTTGTCAGAGGGCGAAGTGACTGACCCTCTGTTCTTTTTCAACACTGGATACATGGCACGGGGAAACATCACCTTCCTGTGATACCTCACTGCATCACCTGCGCAAACAACTTACTCAAAAAAAAAATTCTCCCGCAAGCATCCTATGACTTGCACAAAATGAACCGTCCTTATGCGATTCCTTGTACTTAGAATATCTGTCGGTGTAGACTAAGTCCCGGTGCAATGCCTCCTTTCAACTACACTGGGCATCTGCACTTTAATACACTGTCTGAGTTAGGCCTGAGAGGTGGGGTGGCTATCACTATAGAGCTTGAGCCTGCTGCCATTAATCAATGTGGGCAGAAGATCCCCATTCAGTTTGCTGAGCTGAATGGCACCTCCTTCTGTAACTTGCTGAATTTGATATGGCCCCAACCAATGCGTCTTGAACTTTTCTGGAAACTTAATAAACTTA
The DNA here is from genome assembly GCA_001517045.1 of Pseudotsuga menziesii. Classification (NCBI taxonomy): domain Eukaryota; kingdom Viridiplantae; phylum Streptophyta; class Pinopsida; order Pinales; family Pinaceae; genus Pseudotsuga; species Pseudotsuga menziesii. The sequence goes on from LPNX011052460.1 coordinate 150,643, forward strand.
CTATCATAAAGGAGCACTAGGTTTCCTGTCTAAAAAGTCTTACTCTTAATGTGCCTATCATGCCAAGCTTTTTCTCATGCCTTCTGCACTTTCTGATGGAACCCTGCGATGAATCTGTCTTCCTTTAAGGCAAGAAGCTGCGCTAGTCTTTCATTCATCGTGTCTGTATCAGCCATCCTGATGATTTGAGCATTTCTTAAACTTGGAATAATATATTCCATAGGCATAACATCCTCTTGTCCATACACCAAGCTGAAAGGTGTGTGCCCTGTAAGTTTCTTGCATGTAGTCCTATAAGCCCATAATACAGCGTTAACCCTGAGGTCCCAATCATTTCTTTGGCTATTACAGACCTTAGTAAGAGCATTATCTAGAATCTTGTTAAAGGCCTCCACCGTACCATTAGCTTGTGGGTGGTAGGGTGTGCTCTTATGGTGTTGTATTTGGAATTCCTCTTTCAAGGATTCAATAGTGCGATTCAAAAAATGTGTGCCTTGATCGCCCATCAAAATTACTGGACATCCAAATCTACTGACGATGCTTCCAAAAATGAACTGTACAGCTGTAGCAACATCACAATTCCTTACTGCTTTCACCTCTACCCATCTGGTGAGGTATTATGTTCCTGTGATGATGTATCTCACACCCATTCGTTTTCCTGATGGGTTGATAGGACCCACAAAATGTATAGCCCATTTGTCAAATGCGCGCAGTGTGATCTGTGGTCGCAGCGGCATTTCATCTCTTCGCAAAGCTTTTCCTACCCTCTGGAAGATATTGCAGCATCTGCAAAACTCCTTAGTATCTTTGTGTAAACTAGGCCACCATAATCCTGCAGCTAAGATTTTCTGAGCAGTCGGTTTTCCTATGAAATGACCTCCTACAACACCTGAGTGTGCTTCTCTGATAATGGCCTCTTTCTCATGCGGCATAACGCATCTGCGCAGGACTTCATCTAGACCTAACTTGTATAAGTGCCCTGCGATCAATGTGAATTTTGTTGTTTTAACAACTAGTTGTTTCTTTTGATGCTTAGTAAACTCAACAGGTGCCCATCCTGTGGTGAGAAAGTAAATGATATCAGCGTAGTACTCATCTGCGATCTGAATAGTAAACAATTGCGCATCTAGCAAATTGTCCTCTAGGTTACTTAGTTCTTCTCCTGAGTCCATCTGCGACAGATGATCAGGTCTGGCATTTAATATTCCTGGTTTTACCATGATTTCAAAATCATACTCCTAAAATAGGAGTAACCATCTACAGATTCTTCCCCCTAACACTAGCTTATTGACCAAGTACTTTAAAGCGGAATGGTCAGTAAACATCTTGAATGAGGCACCCAATAGGTAGTGCCTAAACTTCTGTAGAGAATACACCATAGCTAAACCTTCTCTCTCTATAGTGGTGTAGTTCTTGTTAGAATAATCAACCCATAGTATTTACCCACTTAGACATTATTTCATTTATTTTGTCTTATTTGCCTAGTCCATGAGTCCCACCATGTGCAAGTTGCTAATTGCCTATCCATAGAGGTCAAACTTGCCATTATTGACTCATGGAGCACTTGGGAAAGCCTTAGGAATCAAATCTGCTTTATTCCTAGCCTCCTAGGCGCCCATCTGCTTTTTCTGCTTTATTCCCTGCTTTTTCAGTGTTTTAAGGCACATAGGAAAGCAAGACTAGGTGAGGTGAATCAGCTTTGTTGCCTCTTCCTCCTTTACTCTTTCCTCCATGCAAAAGCATGTATGAGCTGCCATTTGACCACTCTTTAGCTTTCCCATGCGCCCTTGCTAATTCGTGGGGTCCTTGATAGATTTGGGATCAGCTTTTTACACCTATGGGGGATTTGCCTATTTTGGGTAAGCCTGCTTTATGATAGATTTGGATGCTTCCTTATGCATTCAATTTTCTCATGTATTCTATATATTCAGCAGCCTATGTTATTACAGGGTTGGCTATTGTACACTCAGTTAATATAATTTTGTGTTACAGCTCCATATTCAGTCTCCATTGTTGATAATTTTGCATGATCAATTGTTAATTGTTGTGGGTGAAATTAATCTACTGCAGGCCTGAATTTCTACATGGTATCAGAGCCATTTTAGGTTGTTACTCTCCTCCAAAAATTTTTTTGCAGGTTCGACATCAAGACTGGGAGCCTTCTACTGACAGTCGGGATAGATTTTCTAAAGCTATGGATTCACAGAAAACTATCCTCACTCCCTTC
>LPNX011052460.1:156521-268159 GCA_001517045.1 Pseudotsuga menziesii
CTAATTGACTATCCATAGAGGTCAAAATTGCCATTATTGACTCATGGAGCACTTGGGAAAGCCTTATGAATCAAATCTGCTTTATTCCTGGCCTCCTAGGCGCCCATCTGCTTTTTCTGCTGTATTCCCTGCTTTTTCAGTGTTTTAAGGCACATAGGAAAGCAAGACTAGGTGAGGTGAATCAGCTTTGTTTCCTCTTCCTCCTCCACTCTTTCCTCCATGAAAAAGCATGTATGAGCTGCCATTTGACCACTCTTTAGCTTGCCCATGCACCCTTGCTAATTCATGGGGTCCTTGATAGATTTGGGATCAGCTTTTTACACCTATGGGGGATTTGCCTATTTTGGGTAAGCCTGCTTTATGCTAGATTTGGATGCTTCCTTATGCATTCGATTTTCTCATGTATTCTATATATTCAGCAGCCTATGTTATTACAGGGTTGGCTATTGTACACTCAGTTAATATAATTTTGTGTTACAGCTCCATATTCAGTCTCCATTGTTGATAATTTTGCATGATCAATTGTTAATTGTTGTGGGTGAAATTAATCTACTGCAGGCCTGAATTTCTACAGTTCTTTTCTACAGTGGATAGATTTTTGCTTGAGTATGTGATAGGGTGATCGATACCCCCTTCTCCTAGCTGTGTTAAGACGATCCCCAGTGCGATGCCAGATGCATCCACATGTACATGAAATGGCTTGGTCCAGTCTGGAAATACTAAGATGGGTGTTGTAACCATATTCTCTTTAAGAGTGTCTAGACTTTTCTGGCATTCCTCATTCCATAGGAATTTGGCGTCTTTCTTTAACAGCTTTTCCATCGGTGCTGTGATCTTTGCATAACCCTTGATGAAATTTCTATAGTACCCGGTATGACCAAGTACTATCCTTAAATGCTTGACTGAGTTGGGTGCTGGAAGATTTACAATGATGGCAATATTTGTAGGATCTACCATCAAGCCTTGTCTGCAAACAATGTGACCCAACAAAATACCAAATGGCGCACAAAATATACATTTTTTCAAGTTCAGAGAATCTGGTATTGCCTACATTTCTCTAACATCAGTCTTAAATCTCCTATGTGCTTGTCGATTAATCCAAATACAGTCCAGTCATCAAAATAAACCTCTAGGAATTTATGGATGTATTCTTTAAATACAACAACTACTACTCTTGAAAAGATAGCTGGTGCATTTTTAAGACCAAAGGGCATTACCGTATACTGGAATGAGCCCCATTCTGTCACAAAAGTGGTCTTAGATCGATCTTCTGGATGGACTCTGATCTGGTGATAGCCTGAAAATCCATCAGTGAAGGAGTAGACCTCCTGTCCTCCCACATTGTCTAACACTTCATCAGTAAATGGTGTCGGGAACGGGTCATGAAGTGATGCATCGTTGAGTTTATGCAGATCGACACAAATTCTGATTTCTCCTTTGGTTTTCTTTTCTTACACAACCATGGGACTAACCCATTCGCTTTCTTCTACGGGCTCAATGATGCCTGCTGCTAGCATCTTATCGATCTCATCCTTAAATTTTTCTTTATACCGCGGATTTAATCTATATGGATGTTGTTTGACTGGCCTAGCATCCTCTTTCAATGGTATCCTCATTACTCCCAAATCTCCTACTATTCCCTTCATTTCCATAAACTTAGTGGGGAATAAGTCCTGATAGTCATGTAACAGATCTGCAATGTGTGCTACCGTTTCATCATCCCAATAGTCTCCAATAGAGGCAAGCTTTGGTTATGTGTCTGTGCCGATATTGATCTTTTTAATCTTGATGGGGTCTGTGATAGCTGGAATCTATAGCTTCGATCCATCAACATTGCGAGTCCCTTATGACTCCGGAATGTTGATGCTGCGAGGATCCTCATCCTCATCCTCTGGTTCTGCTACGAAGTTATAACACTCCAGTGCATCTTCTAACTGGATGGCCCACTCGGGTTGACTATGTACTGATAGGGTACAACCCTCAAATATCTTAGTATTTATGACGTCTAGAGCCTGATCGATACTTGGATACTCAGATTCAAAAGAGAAAGTGAGTTCAAAGCTGTCTATCATAAGTGGCCATGTAATGGTTCCTCTGCGCAACTCGGTCTCAGTGTACCAGTTCTTTGGAATTTTTTCTAAAGTATGAATGAATAGGTGAACCCATTCATCCTCTAGAATGTCCGACCAATTCTGTTCACACATTTCAATATGTGACCTGGGTTCACTTTCTCCTGTGTACCTCTGTTGTAGATACTCCTATTAGAAAACCCGATTGCCATCAATCTCTTGAAGTCGTCCCATGATGCGATATGTTCTCTATGTGCCTTCCACCATATTGCAGGTGTGGCTCTTACTACAAGGTCAATGACTAACATCCTTTGCTCCTGAGGGATTTCCTATTCAAACTGCTTTAAAAAATTGTTGACGTCTGCTAAGCCATCAAACGATGGAGTATCCTTAATCTCTGCACCAATCCATCGCAGTGACTTAGTCATAAATGCACATCTACGAGCTGAGACTTTGTAAAGTCTATTCTACCAGTTCTCTAGGCCAAAATCCTAGTCTGATGCGCATGAGTTGTCACATCGCCAACTAATGTTCCCTTCTGTAGTTGGATTGATGTAGTCGCTTTGATTGGCCGTCATCTGATAGAGGCTCTCCATATTACGTGCCTCATCCTCTGCTCGGATAGGTTCAATATATCTGGGACCCTGAAAAGGATCCAATGGTGCGATGACCCAAATCTAATTGTCCTCGAAGGTCATCTGTCTCTTCTTTAAATCGATAACAGCCATGTTACCAATTGACCAATCAATACCTAGTAGCGCTGGGTACGGTCTACTATCGCCAATGATTTCTATAACTTCAAATTCTGCAAAGCTGCAAACTCCATCAATGTCAACTAGCACCTGCGATAATCGACCTAGTGGTGATACCCGCTGCTGATTGGCTAGTCTCAGATGGATAGGTGATCTGGCTAACTTAGGGCTACCCATTTTTTCCCATGTCTGCCTAGTCAGAACATTTACCTCTGATCCTAAATCTAGGATTACCTCATCCATTTCAAATTCTCCAACTTGTGCTGTGAGTCGCATCTCTCATCCTCTTCTTGTATATCCCATAATATTATAAACAGCACGCTATGCACAGCTCACAGAAGAAGATGGCTGACACTGATCTATGATGTGCTGAAGCTCTCCGATAGATTTCTCATTTCTCACGAGTTTTAAGAAACTCCACATGAAGGATTGTACACTTCCAGTCGACTCATCCTCGTCGCACCTTCCCGATGTGGTAGCCTGCAATATCTGAACAGGGCTAACACCACATGGTGTTTGCTTTGGTACGCCCCTAGATGACTGTACCTGCGATCCTGATTGCGTAGGTTCATTAAAGAAAGTTTTAGCTTCCTGAAATGTCTCTTTATTCTTCTGCAAGTCAAGTGGTGTTGATTCAGTAGTGGCTTTGCGCACCCACTCCGGACCTGTTTTATTTTCAGTATCTGGTGATGTCCCACTGGTGGAAGCACCGCTGCGAGTCACAATGTTGACTCTGAGTTTTGGTTCCTTCTGCTCAGCAGCAATAAGCCGAATGTTCTGGTGTGCTGCTGGCTTAGGTTCCCTGATCTTGGCTATCAAGGTAGGACATTCTTCTATAGCGTGATCGTAATATTTGCAATAGTTACATGTGGTAGTAGGGCTCTGTAAATCCCTAGCATAATGTCCTATAACTCCACAGTTGTAACAAATGATCGGAACATGACCATGGCCAAAGCCTTCACCACGGCCAAAGCCTCATCCTCTGAATCCTCCTCCTCGGCCAACATGAGTCGGTTCCTGCTGTGGTCCTACTGTTGGACCTGGTGTCTCTGATTGGACTCTGTATAAGTCATGTTTTCTCTCGACCATGAGATCATAAGCTCTTCAATTATGTTCATCATGTCCTACAGACTTACAGAAGTTACAATATAACTTCTTATTTGTACATACTTCTAAAGTAAAGGGCATTGCTGAGGTGGGTGTCCTCTTGTTTTGCATAGTTCACACCACGGCCCTTGCATCTGTGCTAAGGGGTTAGGAGCCCCGCTTGCTAGATATTCAACAAATACTAGACATTTATCTTTAGTATGGCCTTGTGCTTTACACTTTATACACCATATTTCTTGTGCAATCTATTTTCCTTTCTTAATCTCATGCATCTGTAAGGTGAGATTAGCTAACTGGTTCTGCAGGTTTGTCATACCTGTACTAGTCTCAGCTAGAGGTGATGCCTCTAGTTTCATTTCCATCTCTAACGCGTCATCCTACATCTAGAGTTTCTGCTGCATCAGTGGCAGTCTAATGTGGGGGAGCAGTGCTACAATAAACCATTCCTTGTGTTGCTCCGGCGCAAACTCAAAGCTAACTTGCTCTATAAGGGCTTTGAATTTCTGATCAAAGTCCCATACTGACTCTGTAGGTGACTGTTTAATGTCTTTGAGCTCTATAATGCACTGTGACTTAGACTTAGGTTTCTTAAATTCTTTGATCATGGTGGTCCTAACCTGTACGAGCGTTCTGGGTACCGCTGAGGTATACTTCATATACCATGTTAAGGCTCGTTCCCTAAGTGTGGTGACCAACTGTACAATTTTAATATTATCATCTTGGAGCCCTTTAATGGTCCACATAGCTTCACATAGAAACCAATGCTACTCTGGGTCTTCTGCCCCTGTACCCTTAAAGGTAGGTAGCTTCATATCATCCCCCATTCTATTTCTACGTGGTGGATGCTGATTTTCTGTGTTACTACCACTCGGTGGTGTAGATATAGGTGATGTAGCGGTAGTATGTACTGTATGTGAGCTACTAGATGGAGTTCCTATGGGATTATTCTGAGTCTCGATTGATTTCTGTGGGGTGTAAGGATGGTAAGCGATACGCCCTTCTATTCTTTCTGTATTACTGTGACTCTGTTCTCTAGTATTGTCTGAACTGTTTTCAAAGATAGAAGATCTGAAATCTACTTTATATTTCTTTCCACTACGTGTACGTCCAAGTTCATCAAAGTCACTCTCAAACTCTTGTGACATTACACTTACTGAACTTATACATATGAATATATATCGAGTACTCCTTTTTCATGTAATAGCATCTTAACGGACAACTTTAAAGAGTTCAGGTACTTGCCACGATATCCTTTGAAGAAGTACCGCTCGGCTTTGTTGAAGCTTTTTCTCTATTCGACTGCAAACTCTGTGATGAAGCCTTCTAGCACACTCGCAAGACAGAAGTCCACTACTCATGAAATGGGATTATCAATGCTCTCGATAGTCTGAATCAGCTCTGGTGTCCAGACAATGTTCCTTTTCTTCTTGAATATATGCTGATCAGTCAACTTTCATAACCAGTTGTACAACTCATTTCCATAGGTCGCAAAAAATATCGTATGTATATCAGTGAAGATATGTTTTTGTAACCAGTCCTTTGTACTCAACGTAGGACTCTTGTTTTCTGTCACAGCAAATTCTCTTTCTGTAGACTCAACCCACTAGTTGAGTTCTTCTTTAGTAGGATGCCAACAGAACATTAGCTCTTAGTTTGTTCAAAACCGGCAACGGAACCATTTGTTGGTTACTATGGGAAGACCTGGGTTTACTTATAATGTACCAACAACACCCCTAACTCACTGGCCCTTTCAGAAACAGACCGTAGAGCAGCCTGAAGTCTCACCTGAAGTGATCTTAGATGGGTTGGCTAAAGACTAAGTGTCCGTAACCAGGTTCTGTAGCATCCTGGTGTCTCGTGGCTCTTCTTAAACAGCGAGATCTTCCTGCGAGTCACAGTTCTCCCTTCCTCGCGGACTCTAACAGGGGGAGGACTCCTATCGCATTGCAGCGAATAGGATGATGCGCAAACTCTCCCTTCCATGGTTCTCACTATCTGCGATATCTCGCACCGCAGCTCCTCTTTCGATGAGATATCGCCTTCTGTCAATGCGATATCTCCTATAGTATGGCCCAAAGCAACTCTCAAGGTCCAAAGGGTTTCTCACTGGGAGGAATAACTCATCTAACCTCCAATAGGGTGTTAAACAACCTTACATGAACTTCACGGTTCAACACACTCGCATCGCTATACTTAACTTACTGAATAAGTATACTAGAAGCACTTAACAGAGTGACTATTACTATGTGAAACAAGCACTGATGGACTCATAGGCAGACACTTGTTACATTTAAACTCACCTTTAACTTTCTATAATGATGTAACTGAATGAGAACATACAGACATTTACTAACTGATATACGGCATTCATGTAACAGATAATAGATAACAGATAGCAACTAAGTAAAGCACAATCACATGAAATAATCATATAACACACTGATTTTACATGGTTCACTTCTAGGGTAGAAGCTACATCCATGGGAACTGGTTTATATATTATAACTTGGGAGAGTAAACACAGTTTCGTTGCAACCTCATATGCAGCTGAGATCTTCTGGGTAACTCCGCGCACACCACCAGGAGCCCTTCTCTCTTAGATCTCTTCTCTTATTATATTGCTTCTCTTACAATATATTCTTCCTCTCTCTCTCTCTCAATCCCTGTGGATTGTTACATACATACTCTAGGAGTCAGCTACTGGTTACAGTAAGATACTATAGACTGCATAACAGAACCATAGCTCGACTCTTCTATAATACAAAGATCTATGAGCTAACAGATCATCGACTATCTGAATAGCTAATGAGCTAACTAACTAACTAGCTAACCTTTTACAATACAAAATACATCCCTTTATATGCGGCCCGAAGGTCTCGCCATTACAACACTGTGGGCCTCTCCCAACAGTAACCCAAAAACCCTAACTGTGACAGTCGGTCTATCTGTACTTGAACTACCACTTTCCGTCACACCATAGCTTCCTGCAGTCTTCCACGCTTCCCGGCGCTGACCGTGGGTACTGGCGTCGCTTCCTTTTCTGTCCTTTGTCTTCAATACCTTGGCCTCGTTGCTCCTTTTCCTTTATGAGGGTAGCTGAGCCCTCCTTTCTTCGCCGCTACCTTAATTGCAGTGATTGAGCTTTCTCCTCTCGGTCGCTCAGGTACTGTTACCTTTGACTTACTCGTTCCAAAACAGCAACTTTTCCTGTAGCTGCGGGACCGTACTCCAACAGCTCCTCATTAGGAACACACACACTCACTTGTGTAGCGCATTAGTGAAGGAGAGAGAAGTAGCTGGAGAAGGAGGAGGATCAGTCTTTTGGTTTTACCTTTTATCTTTTGGGGCATCTATATTGAAGAAGCTTTTGTTGGGTTTTTCCCTTTAGGGTTTTGTGTTGTTCTTGTGATACTATTTCTTTCAGTGATCCTGTTTATATGCTTTTGTTATGAAATTGAAATGAAATACTGATGATCTAGCTTAGCATATGAAAATTTAACAATATGGCCTTATTTGGATCTGATATGACGTTCTTTGGTTCGAATTTTAAGTTTCAAAAGCCACTAGTCATGCTTGTATTTCTTCTCATCAATTTTGGTGTGAAAAAACAAGTACCTCAAATCTCTTTCAAAATTGTTGTTCGAGATTCGATGTTAGTTTTTTGTCATGAGTTTGATGCTATTATATTTTTTGAATCATTGGATATTTTAGAAGATGTATCATATTATGGATCTCAATCATTTTCTCTCCATGGTCCTGAGACTTCTCTACCTTTCTACTTGATCACATGCTCATCTCCTAACAATACTAGTAAAGACAGAGACATCCTGCATTTGCTTGGATACTTGATCCTAACACTCATAGCTGATTTTACTTTATATGGTTCAATTTTCAAGGATGTAACATATAATTTTCTTGGTTTTAACTCACATGGTTCTAATTCTCAAGAACTTTTTCTCTCTCATCAATTGATCTCAGTTGCTCTACATGGGTCGATTTTTCATCTTGCAACTGGCTATGTTCCTGATTCACTTGAGCATATTCCTCTTCTTCCAAAGAGGAAAATTCCTGTATACATAATCATTTAGTTTGTATAGGTCCACATGCACATTCCCAAGATGCTAATGCACAGAAGAACCATGATTCTGCATGGCTGCTCCACAGAGCTACAGATTGCTGCAAAATTTCTTGATTCCTTCTTATTTTGAGGGGGGGGGTGTTCCATGAGGTTTTCCCCATTTTCCTTATTTTATTAAGAAGTATTTTATGTCATTTATATTGTATGGGTGACTTTTGTCCTAGTTTACAGGGCCCACTTTGTCCAAAGTTAGGATTAAGGGGGGGTGTTAGGATTAATTATTCCTCCTTTATCCAATATAGTCTATTTGGTCATTTTTCCTAACTTCGGGAGACATTATTACTGTACTAGAGTATGGGGGACACACATAGAGGTTATATTCCCCTTACTACATGTGCATGCATGATTTTATGTTCCTATGAGACCAATCCCTACATTATAGGATCCCACTCTAAGTGCCACCAACAGCCTCCATCAGTTGGTTGTGGTAGGTAAGCAGTTATGCTGAGTCAACCTCCAGTTACAATCGGTTAGATCACTTTCAATTATCCTAGCACTAGTTTTGCATGCATGCAAGGAGAGTGGAGCCTTTTTCCCACCTACCTCATCAGTTAATTGATTTTATACTGATCTAGACATCTGGAGTTAGACTAGTGAGCTCCAGTAGTGATTTAGACTCACTGAGTTAGCTATTCAGGAAGTTAGAATTGATAGATTCAAATCCTATATTTAGCATTCGAATTCTATTTATTGTATAATCATTGTATTATTGATTAATGAATGAAGATTAATGTTGTGATTATCTAAGAAGTTCTTCTCCAATTTATCTAAAATTTGTGGCATAAATTTCATGTTTAGTGTACATTCTATTTTATTATTCCACTGCATAATTCCCTTCCTACACCTTTTACACCTTTCATATTTTCCTGTAGATCAATGGTTCACAAATTTAACACTTGAAACAACCCTTGACACAAGTATCAAGAAACTCCAAAATTGAGCCATTACTGTACCTCATCGAGTGGAAGAACTTACCAATAGAAGAGGCAACATGGGAAGATTAGTTCTTCATGTAGAAACATCCACAGTTAATCAAGTGTTGAGGACAACACTTGTTTGAAGGGAAGGGGCAGGTTATGCCCTATATTGTGGCATTACATTTATATTAGTATATTAGTATTGTGTTTATTGACCGGATAATATTGGAATTGTATGTAGTTCAAATAGAATTGTAATTGTAACATTTGTTTCCTACACACACACACACACTAAGGAGACCTATTTTTGGGATCATCTCATCTTTTCTTGTGCATTTGATACATTGTTTAAGGAGATTTCCCCCTCGAAGAGGATTTTTATAAATCTCTTTATTTCATTCTCAAGGTGTTGGGTTACTCTTTCTTTCTTTTTTTATGTTATTTTGGGAATTTGGTGCATAACTTATAACATGAGGATCAAACTTATATCTAATTTACCATATTCATATGCCATATACAAACATGGATATTTTAAAAAAATGGACCTATTGTCTACCCCACCCTTTTGTTACATCCATATTTTCTATGAGAATATCTACAGTTATATTAAAATAAATTCTGCATGTTTCTAGAGTGAATGTTGTGATATTCAACAATGTCATTGGAAACAACAAATTGACATGCTCAAATTTGTTGCAATAAATGTGATTCCATGTTTAGTCGGTAGGCATCAGTCTTGCAATGCAATGGAAAACATTAAGCACTATTCAGTTTGCAAATTTTTAACTAACCAAGACACAAAACCATGAAGGGATGGATTAAAATTGTGATAGTTCATATTTCCACCCTTCCTTCTCATTGTATTATGTTGCTATGGACATATAATGATTAATAACTTGTGAAATGCTTAAAGATCACCCAAGGCAACATGGTACGTTGAATCCATTATATCTCCACCATTAAACACCAACACATGACAAGAATGACAAAGAATCCAAACATACAAGCTACATCCTCCTCCTATGGAATATTTCTTACATATATATTTGTATAAAATGATGCACAATCGATAGTATTATGATGCAAAAGAATGATGTATGTGACTTTCTTTTCCACGAAAAACAAATTGCATTCTATTAATAAAAACATAACACAATGTTCAATAGACCTATTGTTCATACATTTTCCTTAGCTCAAAATAGCACAGCTCAAAGAGCTCAAATCAAGATAGAAACCCTTTTATCTTCCTTTTAGAAGGAATAAATAGATTTGAAATATGCTCAAATAAAAACTCAAAAAAACCTGCTCAAAAAGAGCAGAAAAAATAGGAAAGATGCCAAGAAAAATTTTCATCTGAGAATAACTCTAACACGTCCCCTCACGAATTATATATCCCAATACTAAATGAGGGTCATCGCTCGAATATCAGCATGGTAAGGGCCACCGACTTGCATGGGAATGGTTCCTTCATTGTTGGCTTCATCGTGGGAGCCAACTCTTACCATATCGCAATAAATACCCAAGGGAACCACTGGAAAAAGTGGTAGGTAGCTTCAAATGCCACCCGCTGCAACCTCCAGAGAGAAGGGATGCCACCCACCACCCATTGCCACAGGAGAATCGAACCACTACCAAAAAATTCCTCCCCTCCACTAGGAAGTGTAGCATGACACAGTGGATATTAGTTCGGCCGCCACCACTCGACACTAGTTGGTCCATCGCCCCCTAACAAAAATCATCACTACCACCATTAAGAAAAATCGATGATTACGCAAGGGCACCTATTCCATGGTAGGATGAAATGAAACCTACATCTCTCTTAGACTATCAATGCCTGAATCCTCATTGCGATTAGGGGTGGTTAGGGATGAAACCCTAGTCGCAATGGCGCCATATCAAGTTGACTCTCAAAACCTACATCTCTCTTCAATAATGTATGTGACTTGAAAAAATAAACCTAATTAATTATAATCAATACCAAATGGCCCTCATTTCATTTTTATTATGTAGCTATGATTAGAACTATAATGCATTTAATTTTTCTTATGTAGCTATGATTAGAACTATAATCTATACTTGCAACTAAGTAATCAAATGTAATTAAATAAGCTAGTGAAAAAAACCAATACCATTTTACAAACATGGATAAGGATTAATGAAAACTATTTTGATAAATATGAAATAAGCCATGGAAAAACCCCAATACCCATTTTACAAATGTTGATAAGGATTAATGAAAACCAAGTCATTTTATGGTAAAGAAAAATTCATGTTTTAAAATAAATTTCCCTTTTTAATGTTTATAATTTATGACGTTTGCTTTTTTTCTTAAAAATCATATTTATTTATTTATAAATATTGTTTTTTTACATATTTTATATATTAATTAAAACAATTTTCAAAAAATCTCTTTGAAACTTGGAAGTTTGGAATAGTGGTCATGGGTTTCTCTCACTATTAAGTAGGAAAAAATATCTGCATTAGATTAAATGATGTTTTCAACTTTTTTTCCTCAATTGTTTTTCATACCATATGGTAGAAATTTTACATAAATTCTTGCAAAAACATATGATAGTTTTTAAACGTGCATAATCTTGATTCTATTTCAGTATTTGACAACGTTGAATCCATTTATGCATTTAAAAAAATGATATGGACACTTCAAAATTCATATTTTGGAAAAAAAAACAACCAGATTCCAATTAAAAAATGGACGAAAAGTCCAAAACATCTAAGAAATAAAATAATCCAAAAAATTATAGCAATAAAGGATTTAAAAACTGAATTTAACACCTACTCTCCATTGAAATTGAGAAACGAAATTTAAATTTTAAGCCTGACACAGTAGGGAGATAATGCAATCTACGAAGGACACATTATACTCATGTTTGTGTAGTAAATTGAATAATGAATTGCATAATTAGACTTACTTGGCCCAATTTTTAGGTTTTTAAAGTTGAATTTGGCCCATTTTTTCTTAGGCGGAGCAAGAGCTTTACTGTAATTCAAGTTTTAGGTATTTTGGAAATTTCTTCAAATTTTAGTTATGGATCAATTGAAACTTTAATTTTTTGTATTCGTCAAATTTCGCCAAGGAGAGAAGATGATATCCAATTACAATGCTCTATAGATAATATCAGGATCATCAAATTCTTTTATGGTGTGTCTATGTAACAATAATACCAAGGTAATTAGGCACAGTGGTTGGATTGTTAAAAACAAGAGCCACGATGTGGTAATGTCCCCAACGAAAGCGGTTTCTTTTAGAGGGCAGTAAATTTGCAATTGCAAGAAGATATTATGAGTTGATTTTGCTAAGTTGATATTACAATCCGTATCCATTTGTTACAAATTCTAATACCTGATATTCCTTCTTCATATAGACCTAGGTAAAAAATAATTGAGTAAACTTCCCAACAAAGGATTTACAGATAATGATTAATATGTATATTATCCATCAAAAGTAACTCATGCTTGAACTAAACAACTACATATTACATAGATTTTTCACCCAAAACAATAATTTGCATCGCCATAATCCATGTGTGATTAATATGTTATCAAGGAAGAGATAATTGGTTAGAGTAGAATTTATGAGTAAATCCCATGAGAAATCCAAAGGGGGACTATCATACCTGGAAAATTGCAAGTGGAAATATTACATATTTCTAATGAGGCAAATAAAATTTGAGCGGCTCCATCACTCATTAACTCAGAGATCGAACCTTGTCAAAACAAGTCATTAAATCAATAAATCAAGACTCACCAAATGGTAGTCAAATATAAATGAAAACGATGCACATGCACAAAAGAAAACATGTGTTTAGCCATAAAGCTATTTAATTGTTAGATATTTATTTCGATAATATTTCATTATCTTCTTACTAATAGACTATTTTTTAATCAAGTTACATGAAACTATAATAGAATTAAGATAATGGAAAAGTTATACATCTTGTCTTTTCAACTTTCATTCATATGTTTTTTTCTTTCTATTTTCTATTTATTCTTTTTCATTTTTTAAATTTTACATCATCATTTTTTATTTAACTTTTATTAATTGTTGAATTTTTAAAGCTATTAATTTATTTACATCTATTCTTGACGAACCTATATTGGAAATAAAAATAAAGAAAGTTACCATTATTTTTATTTGCATCTATTTTTTGAATTGGCGAAGAGAAATTAAACAAAATTATCATATACAAAACTAGCCTTAGAAGAAATACATGAGTTCATAGGTTTGGCATCTCCACAGTCTACATTTCTACACTAGGCAATTTGTAGCATTTGGCCATTGCATTGTTTTGATTTTTGTGCATAAGGATGCAAGCATTGTCTTATATTAGCTTGTACTCAACCTGACTATCGAAGGTTACTATTTATACTTTTGATTGATGGAGAATATACCTAAATCAGACTGCTAAATTAACCAAAAGGAAATTATAAGGAACACTTGGTCATGAGAATCTAGGAGATGGATAGATTCTCAAAGGAATGGGAGAAGAACACGAGGTGACAATGGTACACGATAATATACGTGAGGACACTATTTTAGATTGTATACAACATAATTGGCCATATGGATGAAAGTATAGGAGATGGGTTGAAATCAATGAGAAGAAAATTTGGAAGATTAGTGAAGAATAATTGGCCACGTAGCAGACAAAAACGAACTTTGAAAACATCATAGATTCTTAATCTATCAAATTCGAGAAGAGGATATGGAGGGAATATTTACAATTTATAGTCTCTCCATAAGGGAAGAGAATTGGAAGGATCGATGTTATAGTCAACCATATTACAAATCTCTAAGCTTTGAAAATGTCGAGAATTGATTGATTGAGAATCGGTACAAGCTAAGTTAGGAAACTAGCTGAGTATCTTCCTTTATACAAAGACAAAGAAAGTATTGTCCCATTACTACCAGAAAACATGACAAAACTATTAACTTAGGTGACATGTTGGATTTAATTGGTTTTTTTCCACATATTTAGGCAAAGATGTGGAGGAAGAATGCATGATTCTCGGGAATCCAAAGGATATATTGTATTATAAAATACCACAACAAAGATCTGATCCAATCCAAGTCAGTGAGTGACGCCAATAGTGATTCTCCTGGGAGAGTCCGGAAGAACATTTTACCAACTTTGGATTTAATTACACAATAAAACACAACATCGTTTGTGAAAATTAAACCCTGTGATTCTGACTCAAAATGGAGCATCTCGATACCTTTCAAAGATATACTTTACTGTGGACAAGATATGTTTGTATATTTTGTAAATGTTGGTTTTCTTTTCAGTATAAAATCCATCCCTTTTTGTCATGTGGTTAGTGCACACGGACATAGTAGCCTGAAAATATGGCATAGGCATAGGTACAACCATCTTCAAAATTGGCATAGGCATAGGTACAACCATATTCAAAGAGTTTTGAATCTTCAGTACACATAAATACATGTAGGCTTCGTTCTTTCCTAAATTTGGAATAATCACTTGAATGAGAAGAGATAGCACTGGTTTGGTACACCTTAAATTTAGAATATTCACTCGAACGATAAAACTAAACATTGAAGGACTAATGGGCCTACAAGTGATAAAACACATTAACATTGCAACATGTGAATAAACATTCTCTAGTTTCAAATAGGAGGCAACGGTGTTTCCCTAAGGTGCGTCGAGCACCGTTACAAGCTCAAAATGACCGATCCATGTTGCATTTTTTTTATCATTGATCTGCACATTTTTCAATAATTTTTTTGAGGTCTCTTAGTTATATTTTCTTTTTAAATTCAAAGTATTAATGATCACTTTAATGATAATATCTGCACCCACAATGTCACAGGATACATTTGCACTAAAAGTAGAAGTTGCATGTTGAAGAGGCGATGTCTGCACAAATTTCCCAAATTCAACTACATAAATGAATGTAAGATATTGCTTATAAATTCTAATAAATAAGATTACATGATTTCCTCCCATGTTTTTGTTAAACTGATTGTTAACCCAAAAAATACCCCAACAAGCTCTACATTACCTACACCACCTAAAGACATCCATGCACGACCCTCATTTGACCCCCACACCCTCAAAAAGGCTCAAAAATGTGAAAAGGGGCTTAAAAACCCCTAAAAGAACCAAAATAGCTCTCATAGGGGTTAAAACCCCTCAAAGGAGATTAAAACCCCCAAAGGAGCTAAGAATTGGGAGAAAGGGGCTAAAATCCCAAAAAGGGGTCTAAATCCCTAACCAGGGGCTTAAAACCCTAAATCTCTAGGAAAAAGCTATAAATAGAGGGGTGGGGATCACTCTCAAAACACTCCTTCACTCCCTATCATTATGTTTCCCGTGTGAGTTTCTTGAGACGCTTTTCCTCTCAAGCCATTCACCCTCCCTCTCCTCCATTGCTCCATGAGCCAAGCTTCCATCCCAAAGAGAGAGAGGTGCTTCCAAAGCTAGGGCATGGTGGCCCATTTCCACCTACATAGAAGGTATAATGTTTGTTTTTAGTCATTTTAATTCTAGTTTTCTAACATATTTTGCTTACAGGTTTGTTGTCTAATGTCTTTCTACAGATTTCCATTGATTTCTTGCATCCATTCTTGCTTTCTAATCCTTTCATGCAGGGTTTAGTAGTTTGGCCCTAATCTTGTTTTGCAGGTTTGTCTTCTACCTCACAGGAACCCTACCCTTCTGTCCTATAGATGAAAGGGAGTTGTTCCTTTCTGTAGCTAGAGTGAAAGCCCTACTACACTAATATTGGAGACAGTTAACAAATACTCACCAAAAAAATACAATTGTCACTCCAAATCACTGCATTGTCTATTCAAATGTGAAAACAATTTAATCATTCCTGTTGAATCAATGCTTCTATTCTCTACAGATTACAACACTAGTTCGCTCAAATCTCTTCTAATGATCCAATACCTTCAACATCCAAGGTTTCTAGTTCATGGCACCGGTTTATGTTGATAAATTTAAGGTGTACAAGATTTGAATGAATCATCAATGTATTAAGTGTCGAGCAAACTTATAGGTTTAGACTTACTAGTGTCAATCATAAATCCTTCAACCTTCCTTAGCTAAATATTCTCTGAAAGATCAATAGTTTCAAGACTGGGATAAGCACTCTGGGGAATGTAGATTTCAGATATGGATGTCATATTCAAATTCAAATCCATTAAAAAACCCATGTGTAGGACTTGAATATCCATGACACTCCTATTATACTGAAAACTAAATTTTCTTACTAGACAACCTTCTATAACCAAAAATTTGTACGATGTGCACTGTTGATTTATATATTAGTAACATTTCCAAATGTGTGAAATTTTTAATATGTGCATCAATAGGATTTAAATTGTGACATTCAAAAGAATCAAATCTTTTAGTTTAGTCCATCCGTTCTGTTATCACTCTAGGAAACTCCTCTAGGTTGTAGCTCGAGGATGCCTAGTAACTTAAATATTTTTATGGTTTTTCTAACTGGATCAAGTTATCTGACCTACAAGACCTCACACTCTCAAGACATGCATGAAAATAAATCAAGGATAAGGCTTCTAACTACCACTGTTCAAAGGTTTGATAATATGGTGCAGAGATGGAGAACTTACCATGCTGGCAGATTCATACATAAAACAATTATATATAAATGGGTAATCATAACAAGGAAAGTACTTGCAATTCAAATCATCAACATGCAGATAGGATTACATCTATCAGATATCAAATAACATGAATAAACCTGAACAACACATTCAAGCATAACCACAGAATAGACAAGAAATGGAAGTTGAACATATGATAGCAAAAGAGCTTATATTAGGTCATGAGCAATATGAGAATCTGATAATAGTAATGGTATACATGTCCCCGAAGTCAAATTTTTTCTATAACATAAGTCTTAGGATTTATATCCTTTACAAAAATACTCGGATCCTGAAAAATTGGATCTGTTTTACTAAAAATAGATAAAATTAATGTTTTCGCAAAATTAGGTCAGAAACCCTAATTTAACTACTAGTTTAACTAACTCTAACACTTGTTCACTCTTTGAACCTTTTGATGACTACAGTGAATACTGGAGGAAAGCTGTAACTGGTCTTCTGGTGGATGAGCCACTGTTGGTTAAAATAGGTAGGATTTTGTGACCCTCTCCTCTTTGATGTATCCCCAAAACTGGAACAAACTTCCTTTGATGGTGTACTTCAGCAACTTTCAGCTTTTACCCTTAATCCCTGAGCTAGGTATATTTACCAAACTTGGTCCTTTATGCCAAAATTGCTTTCTACGCCTCTTTCTTCTTTTAGTGGTTAAGGAGTCAAAATTTTGGGTCTGTTAGCTACCGAAAGCTCTACTTTTGGTGGCTAATGAACCGCTTCAGCGTCCGCCTAAGCCATCGAAAGCCATGTTCTTGCAAAAATTTTAGGCAACCTCCCAAATTATATTTTTCAATTTTGTTGCTTACCTTCTGACATTTCTTTATCCTGCTCAACGTTTGGAGGATCAACAACAGCCTGGATTGATTCTGGATTTTGAAGGCTTACCGCTGCTTCAGCTAGGGTTTCTAGTGAAAAATGAGTGCTAAGGTTTGGTCTGGAATTCTTCACCTGCATAAGATTTAAAACATCATGGGCTACCTCTGGATCCTGAAAGCTTGTTGCTACCTCTTCTATGGTTTCCAGCACAAGATGAGTTTGAGGGCCAGGGTTTGCATTTTTCTTCTATAATCTCATCAATCTGATCATTCTATAAAGTCTGGTGTTGTCCTTCATCAGCTTGAGATTCCTTCTTTTCAATGGGACATACACTCGTCTCATCTCCAGAATAGACTTGTGTAATTTTTTATTTCTCTTGGTCAACATTGCATAGTTTCTCTTTATCTCCCTGTCCAAAACCTCTAGTTCATGTATTTTCTCTAGTACCCGGTTTACTTTATGAGACCTAGGCTTGCTTGAGGAGGTCTCTGCTATTTTTTCATCCTACCATTCCCTTGGTGTTGATGAAGGAAACTCCTATTGTTCTGCTATCACCTGCCCTGTTAGGTCAACTTTTGCCCTAAAAATTTGGCCAAACTACTGAAAAACTGGGGCTCATAGATGGATTCGATTCTCCCAATCTGTAATACATGTAGGAAAACTGAGAGAGGTTATTGTTCTCTGACATGTTAGGAACAAAAATATTTGAGCATTTTGCAAAATGATGCTCTAGACGCTCATAATAACTATTTTTAAATGATTCCTTTTCATAGTAAAACACCAATTTCGGTGGCTTAGAGCGCCCTGAAATTTCGGTCTTAGCTGTTGAAAGTCTGCTTTCGGTGGCTTAAAGACCATTTTGAAACCACACTTAGCCATGGAAACCTGTTTTTTGATTTTTTTGAGCGGGTCCTCCTCCCTGCACCTGCAAAATTGAAATTCAAATCCTGTGGAGGAGGTTAGCGGACTGGTTTTCAAAGATGACCTCAAGTAGTAAGGATGCATGCAACAAATGAGGAGTGTACTGAAGGTATAGTGCTAATTCTGAGGGGTTAACTATTTGATTGGTAAGTTCTTGAGTGAGATAATGATAGCCTCTGGTGATATTGATGAGATAGATTGCTCAGTAATCATTTTAAATTTGAACTTGGCATTCAGTGGAGGTTTACTGCAGTCGTGGGACAGATGGAGGGCAGGATAGGGTTTAGATTTCCATTAGTATTTTGAGATCAATAATGAATTCTTATCCATAAACTCATGCTTTAATACAATTCCCTGACCTTTTAGGTGGTTAATCATGCTAAATTATGACAGGCCTCATGCAGACAACTGTTTTCACTTTTCGTCCTTTTCGGTGGTTAAGATACTTTAGGTTTTAGTTTGCTAGTTGTTGAAAGCTGGGCTTTTGGTGGCTAATGAAATTCAAACACATTCTTCCAAGCTACCAAAACGTTCTTTCTTCCACAATGTATCTCATTTGCTTTGAGTGGTTACGAGTATCTAGGGTTTTGTTTGCTAGCTGTCGAAAGCTAGGCTGAGAGTGGCTAATGAACCACCAACACTTTCACCTAAGCCACCAAAACTAACTTTTTCCCCAACATATTTCATTCGCTTTCGATGGTCAACGTCCTATGGAAAACCCTCATTAAGCTTCCGAAACCAAATATTTTCGATGGCTAATGAGCTGTTGGAAAGCTCGCCTAAGCCACTAAAAGTCCTTTAACCAGAATTTTAACCAATAATGTAATGAGCGAGATTTCAATGGATAGTCATGGTCCTGCGTTAAACTATTAGCTACCGAAAGCTAGGCTTTTTGGTGGCTAATGAGCTCTAGAAAATATCTCCTAAGCCACCGAAAGCTAAAAATTTAAAATTTATTAAATAACAGAACAGCAGATATCCCAACTTTGTTAGTCACCCCAATGTTTTTCATAATATGACTTGAAATCTTCATCCTATCAAAAAAATAAATTGTATGACTAAACTTATTTAAAATAAATTTATTTTGGGAGATAACATATGGCTCCTACTCGAGGATGGGAACCTCCCTATGAGGTCCCAAGAACCCCAGACCAAAATTCCTTTCCTGAAAAAGAATAAGTAAATCTATCTTCTAGTGTTCCATTAAGCATGGAGTCATTTGTCTTTTATAACTCATCCGCTACAACCTTCATGTAGCCCGCTTTGCTTATTCATGAAAACAACTGAAAATAACCTAGATGCTCATATTAAGAGCTTATTTTCCTATCTATTTCTACTCCTAATTCTAATAAGTAGAGGCTTCTTATCACGTGACATCATGTTTCCAATGAATCCATGTCAAAAACTGATCTGCTGAACTTATCCTTGATCTTGACCCAAAAAATAAATGAAACCATAGTATGCAGAAATGTAGTTTCAAAGGGCGACATAACCAGCTATCATCTGACAAAAATATTTTGATATCTATGATGCTCGTAAGTTCCAGATAGTCAACAATAGGGTCATAAAATCCAAGAGAAAATACATTTTTATACTACTGATCGTTTCCTTCACTGATGTCAATGTTGAATGTGGATTGCTCAACCTTTGTCTAATAAAAATGCAAGCTCAACAACTAGTCTGAATCTTTCTACTCCCCTTCACGTAATCTGAATTCATCATGATGATAGGATAGCTTATCACAGCTAACAATTTCCTCTTCCACAATAATAACTTTGCAGCATATACCAAAACTAAAGAGATCTTTATTGGAATTTTGAGCAGCAGATTCGTAACAAGCATCTATCACAGCATGCACACATTTTTTATCATCTCTCTGCAGAAAAGAAGAACTAGACGAACTTTGATTAAACAACAAGTATTCACAAATTTTAACCTCTTCTTCCTCATCACTGTATTGGTTGAATATAGGAGCATCAAGATAAGATCCTAATGACAGAGATGAAGGCTCTTGTATAAGAGTATCAACAATAACATTTTGAAACAAATCTGGAAAAATATTACCTAGTTCCTTGTCATAATTTGAAGCAACATGTTCATAAGGAGAAGGAATATCTTCCTGATGTTCTAGCTAGAGATTAGATAGTCCCTGAAAATCTTGTTCCTCATGGTTACTGCAACTTCCCTTGATTTACAAATATGGAAATTGTGAGCTAGCCTTACTGATTTCAATGGTCATTTGACCAGCAGAAAGATGATTATTTCCATGTGTAGTTAAAGAAATTAGTTCTTCAGATTCACAACAATCAAATTTAATGAAGGTAGGAAAACGTTCAACTCCTTTATAATCCATTTCTAGTTCATGTTGATTAAAAAGTGCATCATCTTGAATATTCTTGAAGGGCTACTACATATTGTGAGGGAGAGATCCTTCTCTATTTACATCTTCAACCTTATGATGTAATTCATATTCATCACAGCAATTACCAAATACAAGCTCATTTGAAAAATACCTTTTGCAGTGCTCAACGAATGCTTGGTGAAAATCCTTCAATGATGAAATACTACAAGGAGCTAAAGAGAAATACCATAGACATGCATCACCATATAATGATGTTAGGAACCCATGTCAATCCCTCTCTTTACTATGTTAGTATATTGTTGTTGGACGCATATGCTTTGTAAGTCGTCCCATAGTAATTGTTGATCCATNCTCAATCCTTATCTTTAATATGTTAGTATATTGTTGTTGGACGCATATGCTTTGTAAGTCGTCCCATAGTAATTGTTGATCCATAGCTTGTGTTATTGTTGTGAGGCGCATATGCTTTGTAAGCCGCCTGTAGTATTTGTTGATCCATATTTTATATTGGCCCATGGTTTTGACCCATGGTTTTGGTGCCTATTTTTAGTATATAAGTGTGTGTTGAGGCCAAGGAAGGCACCGTGAAGTTATTTTGTATTGAGCTTGCTCAAAGGAGGTTGCCCCCTCGAANGTTGACCCATAGTTTATATTGGCCCATGGTTTTGACCCATAGTATTGGCGCCCATAGTTTATATTTTCCCATGGTTTTGACCCATAGTATTGGCGCCTATTTTGTTATATAAGTGTGTGTTGAGGCCAAGGAAGGCACAGTGAAGTTATTTTGTATTGAGCTTGCTCAAAGGAGGTTGCCCCCTCGAAGTCACTTACGATTAATATAAAAGTGATTCTGAGTTCTGCTACTATATCATGTGTTTTGATTACTTGTTTGCTGCAGGTTCCTCACATCTGGTATCAGAGCACTTTCCTTGGAACATGTGGGAAAAAAAATTTGGGCGGTGAATTTCAGATCAATTTCTGAAACTTTATGCACAAAATCAGAAGAAACAGATTGTATATCTGAATTCCTCTTTCAAAAATACACAGTTTCAAAAAAAAAATCATCTCATTTGGAGTTCTAAAAGTGGAGATGTCGCGGATTTAAAATCCGCAATTTTTTAGAATTTCGGTGACGGCCGCGGAAATTGCGACGCGAAAATCTTCTGACCAAGTGCCCAGATTTCTATTCCAATTTTACGAGTAGAAGCAGAGTGGTTGTTCCAGTTCTGGAAACATGCTATAATAGCGATTCTGAGCAATATAGATCCGATTTTTGAACATTGGGTGGAATTTCTGCCCAAATTTTTTTTCTTTTGCAGGTTCGGATCTAGGAATAATCCCTCTCCGCTTAACTGTGGGAAGTACTTGGGCATAAGCCCTAAAAATCATTGTGAGTACCAGAGGAACCCCGAAGTAGCTGGCCCATTGAGAGGACCTGCCAACGAAAAGGGCAACGACCCCTACCTGATTGACTAGTTCCTACCCGTGAGGTAAACCAAGAGCTGTCGTTTGTGGCCAAGCGGTTATCAGTTTTACCTAAGCCGTGGAGTGAGGGGTACTGCCCCAATATGCAAGCCGTCAGACAGCATTGGTGGCCAAGTGAATCCCTTGAACCGATAGGAAACCGCACATACCCGGGGTCCATATCTATTTTCAGTTGCACACTTGCAGATTTCCTCTGTCCAGAACTGTTGCCGGTCAGTTCCGTGCTGTTGCAGATCCACCTGTTGCCGATCACTTCCACGCTGTTGCAGATCCCTTCCTGAAAAATCTCCTGCTTATGGTTGTCACCCGCACAGGAGCAAAAATCATGGAGGAAGAACTTGCAGCCATCCAAGCCAAACTCCAGGAACTCGATGAAAAATTTCTCGGTCTCCATCTTGAGCATTCAGCTATGAACACCAGACGATAGTCCGAGTCTTCATCAACCAATGGGTTCTCTTCTTCCAGCAATTTTCGCAATCCGAAGCTAGATTTTTTGCGCTTCAATGGTACTGATCCGACTGGATGGATCTATCGTGTAGAACAGTATTTCAGCCTTCATAATACTTTTGATGTCCACCAAGTTCCACTTGCCTCCTTTCATTTAGGACAGGAAGCTCTTCAATGGTATTGTTGGTACATCAAGGCTCATGAAGAGCCAAAATGGCCTGCTTTTTTCCAGCTCCTTTTGCACAGATTTGGTCCGAGTGCTTTTGATGACTTCACAGGAGCTCTCACTAAACTTCGCCAAACTGGCACTGTGAAAGAGTATCAAACTGAATTTGAGAAACTAGCTAATCACACTGAAGGATTGCCTGATGACTTCTACCAGAGTTGTTTTATCAGTGGTCTAAAGGATGCAATTCGCTTTGAGGTCAAAATGTTCAGTCCCAACACAATGATGGAAGCCCTGGGGTTGGCTAAGTTGGCAGAAGACAAGATGGCAGCCCAACAGCGCTCCAAATCCTCTTTTGTTCCCTTCCGCAATATGGGTTCTCAACGACCTCCCATTCCGCCCACTCCTCGCTCACCTCCAATCAAGCATTTGTCTGAAACAGAGATGCAGGCACGCAAAGAAAAAGGGCTTTGTTATAATTGTGATGAGAAATTCAGTCGGGGCCATCGATGTGTTCAACAAAAGATCTATCTCTTGGATGTGGATTCTCCACCTGCCTCTTAAATTGGTGAAGAAGTTGCCGATGTAATGGATGCTCCGGTTGACACTCAGGAGCCACCTACTAACCCTCCATCTCAGGACGACCAGCCCGAGATATCCCTCCATGCTTTAGCTGGAGTCACTAGCCCCCAAACAATGCGGGTACACGGTTACTTCAAGAAGCTTCCTCTTACGATACTCATTGATTCTGGCAGCACTCATAATTTCATTGACCCTTGGATCACCAAACAAGCTGATTGTTTTATCCATCCTTGCTCCAACTTTGAATTCATGATTGCCAATGGGGGCACCTTACCTTGCAAAGGGAAGTGTTGTAATGTGCGTAACTCTATGGGAGATTATAACCTCCACTCTGACATATTTGCCTTGACCTTAGGCGGATGTGATGTGGTTTTGGGCGCTCAATGGCTACGCACACTTGGCCCCATATTATGGGATTTTGCTGAACTTTGGATGCAGTTCTCCCCCGATGGACACAAACACACGTTGAAGGGATTACAACCAGGGTCTCTCAGCATCATCAGTTCACATCGCCTGGAAAAACTCCTTAAGAAGAATTCCCATGGTGTCATTACTCAGCTCCATTCCCTTCAAATGCAACCTTCAGCGGCCCCCACTACTCCTTTGGATCTCCAACAAATTCTAGATCGCTATACAGGTGTTTTTGCTGAACCAGTGGGACTTCCACCTTCACGACCAGAGGACCATTGTATTCATCTCCTCCCTGGTAGCATTCCTCCCAACATCAGGCCCTATTTGCGGAAATTCATTCTAGTATTTTTTGATGATATCCTCATCTACATTAAAACAACCAGCATCTGGCTCTTGTAATGCAACTTTTCTCTGATCATCATCTCCATGCCAAAAAATTTAAATGTGTTTTTGGCCAAACGGAATTTGAGTATCTCAGGCACATTATCTCAGCACAAGGGGTTCGTGTGGTTCCTGCCAAAATCGCTGCCATGAACAATTGGCCACTTCCTAAGACACTCCAGAGCCTTCGTGGTTTTTTGGGGTTGAATGGCTACTACCGCAAGTTTTTCAAGGATTCTGGGAAGCTTGTAGCTCCATTAACTGCGCTATTGAACAATGATGCTTTTACATGGACACATGTTACTGAGCGTGCATTTGACAAGATGCAACAAGCTATGTGTACTGCACCCGTTCTAGCTATGCCCGATTTTTCCAAGCCCTTCACTATTGAGAGTGATGCTTGAGGCAATGGACTTGGTGCTGTTCTCCTTCAAGATGAGCACCCCATTGCGTTCACCCGCGAAGCCCTTTCCGGTAATAATTTAGCTTCCTCTACATATGAGAAGGAAATGATGGCCATTTTGCATACAGTACAAAAGTGGCGACCCTACCTCTCAGGGACTCATTTCTGCATCCAGACTGGTCACCAGAGTCTGAAATATTTCCTAGAACAGCGTGCATCCTTCCCAGCACAATAGAAATGGGTTAGCAACCTCATGGGTTATGACTATGAGATCACTTATAAGAAGGGTAAGGACCATCTTGTGATGGATGCCCTTTCTCGCACATTTGATGACCAAGGTTCTCTTTCCGCTATTCCTATGCCTGTTCCAAATTGGTTGCAATCGGTTCAGCCGGGTTAAGTCAATGACTCTTCATTATCTCACATCATCCAACGCTTGGCCAACAACCCTTCTGTTGTTCCACATGACTCTTGGGATGGTGCTTCACTGCGATACAAGGGTCGTCTGGTGCTTCCCTAGAACACAGCTCTTCAACACGCTATCTTCTATGAACTCCATGCTTCTCCGTCAGCGGAGCACTCTGGTTTTCTCAAAACGTATGAACGAGCACGGCGCAACTTCTTTTGGTAGGGCATGACAAGGACAATTCAATAGATGGTGGTTGAAGGTGATACCTACCAGCGCAATAAGGGTGAAACAACACCCCTTTCGGGATTGCTCGAGCCCTTGCCCATACCTCCCCAGATATGGATAGATATTTCTATGGATTTCATTGACGGGCTCCCTAAATCTGGAGGGAAGACTGTGATTTTGGTTGTGGTTCATCGCCTCTCCAAATATCGTCATTTTTGTGCTCTCAACCATCCCTATACAGCCTCTTCCGTTGCTCAAATTTTCCTGGACCAGATCTTTCGTCTTCATGGAATGCCTTCTTCCATTGTCTCGGATCGTGATGCGACTTTCACCAGTCATTTTTAGACAGAACTCTTTCACCACACTGGCACCAAATTGAAGATTCGTTCAGGTTATCACCCCCAAACGGATGGTCAGACTGAAATTATCAATAAATGCTTGGAACCTTATCTTTGTTGCTTCTCCTCTGAGCAACAACATCAGTGGGAAAAGTGGCTCCCTCTCGCTGAATGGTGGTACAATACCTCTTACCACACTGCCTCTAAAATGACTCCATATGAAGCAGTTTATGTTCAGGCACCGCCAGTTCTTCTTCCTTACACCCCCAGCAGTTCTCCAGTTCAGGAAGTTGACGCGGTCCTTCGCATTTTGCGCGAAAACCTTCACATGGCAGGCAATCGCATGAAGCAACAAGCTGATCAGCACCGTTCTGAGCGCACTTTTGAAGCCGGTGATATGGTTTTTCTTCATCTCCAGCCTTACAAGAAATCCTCACTAAACCTCAAAGGGCGCCATCAGCTCGCCCCAAAGTTCTATGGGCCATATAGGATTCTTCAGAAGATTGGGTCTGTTGCTTCTAAATTGGAACTTCCTCCTTCTTCCCGCATTCATCCAGTATTTCATGTCTCTTGTCTGAAGAAAGTTCTTGGCACCAACATCAAAGGCCAAACTATTTTACCAGAACTGGATAATGAAGGATCCATCTTTTTGGAGCCGGAGGCTGTCCTCAATAAGCACACTCGTCAACTTCGCTCTCGCTCTATCACATAGGTCTTAATCCAATGGCACAGAATGCAGCCCGAGGATGCTACGTGGGAACCACTCCTCCAGATACAGCGACAATTTCCACATCTAAAGCTTTGAGGACAAAGCTTTTTCTAAGGGGGAGGGGATGTTAGGAACCCATGTCAATCCCTCTCTTTACTATGTTAGTATATTGTTGTTGGACGCATATGCTTTGTAAGTTGTCCCATAGTAATTGTTGATCCATATTTTGTGTTATTGTTGTGAGGCGCATATGCTTTGTAAGCCGCATGTAGTATTTGTTGACCCATAGTTTATATTGGCCCATGGTTTTCACCCATAGTATTGGTGCCCATAGTTTATATTGGCCCATGGTTTTGACCCATAGTATTGGTGCCTATTTTGGTATATAAGTGTGTGTTGAGGCCAAGGAAGGCACCGTGAAGTTATTTTGTATTGAGCTTGCTCAAAGGAGGTTTCCCCCTCGAAGTGTCTTGCGATTAATATAAAAGTGATTCTGAGTTCTGCTGCTATATCGTGTGTTTTGATTACTTGTTTGCTGCAGGTTCCTCACAAATGAATACATGAACATATTCATGCTGCTAATATAATAGATTCATGCATTTGTGAAACTTGAGGAGGTGTTCTGCAAGATTGTGTTCTTCCTCCTCTTTGAAGACAGGTCGAAAATCTCCCCATTCAGACATATAAGGTACTGGATGTGGGAAACCAGGAACTAAAGAGAAGTCAAGAGGTGCAAACCTCCAAGCCAATAGAGCAGCAAATGCTTTAGACATCTTAATATTTTTGAGTTGACACTGAATTTGTCCTTCATGGAGTCGTCGGGGATGAGATCTTCATAAGCAGCAGTGCTTGAAGATACCCAAACCCTAAAATTTTCTGATGTAGCTTCCTTTGCAGTATTAGAGTTCTGCCTTAGTGAAGCACTATCTCTTCTTAGAATCTCTTGTAGATATGAAACAGGTGTTGCTGGTGGCCCTTGAGGGTTTTCTCTCATACTTGGTCTTCTTGAAGCCACCTTATTCCAATGGAGTCACCAGATAGATGATTACAACCAGAATAGTGTCCAAACTTTGTTTATCATCAAATTAGGATCTATGTCGTCTCCCAGGGAAGCTGAGCTTCTGTCTCCTCTCCCCGACAATGGCGTCAATTTGTTATCACTATAGGAAACTCCTCTAGGTTGCAGCTCGAGGATTCATGGTAACTTAAATTTTTTTATGGTTTTTCTAACCAGTTCAAGTCAAGTGACCTACAAGACCTCACACTCTCAAGACTTGCATGAAACTCAATCAAGGATAAGGCTTCTAACTACCACTGTTCATAGGTGTGATAATATGGTGCAGAGATGGAGAACTTATCATGCTGGCAGATTCAACATAAAATAGTTATATATAAATGGCTAATCAGAACAAGGAAAGTACTTGCAATTCAAATCATCAACATGCAGATAGGATTACAACTATCAGATATTAAATAACATGAATAAACTTGAACAACACATTCAAGCATAAGTACAGAATAGACAAGAAATGGAAGCTGAACATATGATAGCAAAAGAGCTTATATTAGGTCATGAGCAATATGAGAAGCTTGATAATAGTAATGGTATATAGGTCCCCGAAGTTGAACTTTTACTATAACATAAGTCTTAGGCTTTATAGCCTTTATAAAAATACTCAGATCCTGAAAAATTGGATCTGTTTTACTAAAAATAGATAAAATTAATGTTTTTGCAAAATTAGGTCAGAAACCCTAATTTAACTACTAGTTTAACTAACTCTAACACTTGTTCACTCTTTGAACCTTTTGATGACTGCAGTGAATACTAGAGGAAAGTTGTAACTGGTCTTCTGATGGATGAGCCACTGTTGGTTAAAATAGGTATGGTTTTGTGACCCTCTCCTCTTTGATGTATCCCCAAAACTAGAATAGAATTCATTTGATGGTGTACTTCAGCAACTTATAGCTTTTACCCTTCATCCCTGAGCTAGGCATATTTACCAAAACCGGTCCTTTATGCCAAAATTGATTTCTGCGCCTCTTTCTGCATTCGGTCGTTAACTAGTCAAAATTTCGAGTCTGTTAGCTACCGAAAGCTATACTTTCAATGGCTAATGAACCGCTTCAATGTCTGCCTAAGCCACCAAAAGCCCTGTTCTTGCAAAAAATTTAGGCAACCTCCCAAATTATATTTTTCAGTTTTGTTGCTTACCTCCCGACCTTTCTTCAGCCTGCTCAACGTTTGGAGGATCAGCAGCAGCCTAGATTGATTCTGGATTTTGAAGGCTTACCACTGCTTCAGCTAGGGTTTCCAGTCAAAAATGAGTGTTAGGGTTTGGTATAGAATTATTCACCTGCATAAGATTTGAAACATCATGGGCTGCCTCTGGATCCTAAAAGCCTGATGCTTCCTCTGCTAGGGTTTCCAGCACAATCTGAGTTTGAGGGCTAGGGTTTGCATTTTTCTTCTGTAATCTCATCAATCTGATCATTCTACAAAGTCTGGAGGTGTCCTTCATCAGCCTCATATTCCTTCTTTTCAATGGGACATACACTCCTCTCATCTCCAGAGCAAACTTGTGCAATTATTTATTTCTCTTAGTCAACATTGCATTGTTTCTCTTTATCTCCCTATCCAAAACCTCTAGTTCATGAATTTGCTCTAGTAGCTGGTTTATTTTATGATACCTAGGTTTGCTTGAGGAGGTCTCTCTACTATTTTTTCATCCTAACCTTCCCTTTTTGTTGATGAAGGAAACTCCTCTTGTTCTATTGTCACCTGCCCTGTTAGGTCAACTTTTTCCCTCAAAATTTGGCCAAACTACTGAAAAATTGGGGCTTAGAGATGGATTTTACTCTCCCAATATGAAATACCTGTAGAAACATTTAAAGAGGTTATTGTTCTATGACATGTTAGGAACAAAAACCTCCAATGGTTTTGCAAAATGATGCTCCAAATGCTCATAATCACCGTTTTAAAATGATGCCTTTTCATAGTAAAATGTCAATTTCAGTGGCTTAAAGCGCCCTGAAATTTTGGTCTTAGCTGCCGAAAGTCTGCTTTAGGTGGCTTAGAGACCATTTTGAAACCACACTTAGTGATAGAAACTTTTTTTTTGAGTTTTTTGAGAGGGTCCTCCTCCCTGCGCCTGCAAAATTGAAATTCAAATCCTGTGGAGGAGGTTAGCGGACTGGTTTTCAGAGATGACCTCGAGTAGTAAAGATGCATGCAACAAATGAGGAGTGTATTGAAGGTATGGCACTGATTCTGAGGGGTTAACTATTTGATTGGTAAGTGCTTGAGTGAGATGATGATATCCTCTGGTGATATTGATGAGACAGATCGCTCAGTAATCATTTTAAATTTGAACTTGGCATTCAGTGGAGGTTTAATGCAGTCGTGGGACAGATGGAGGGCAAGATAGGGTTTATATTTCCATTAGTATTTTGAGATAAATAATGAATTCTTAGCCATAGACTCATGCTTTACTGTAATTCCCTGACCTTTTAGGTGGTTAATCATGCTAAATTATGACAGGCCTCATGCAGACAATCGTTTTCACTTTTCATCCTTTTCGGTGGTTAAGAGACTTTAGGGTTTAGTTCGCTAGCTGCCAAAAGCTGGGATTTCAGTGGCTAATGAAATGCCAAAACGTTCATTTTTGGTTTCTTAGGGAAGACCCGGGTTCTTATACGATTATTTTAACCAACAAAAAGACCCACAGTGTTGTCCCTTTCGGCAACAACCTGCGAGCAGGTTGCAGTCTCACCCGAAACAGCTATGGGGTGCCGTAGAATCAGGTTTCTGCAGGAAAAAGAGGGATATTACTTTACCTTTAGCCTTAACAAATATTAAACATATAACACAGAGCTTCGACAGTGTAGAAGGAGCAAGTCGACACAAGTCAACTTGAACAAAGACCGACTTAGTCGATCAGCCGACTAAGTCGATGGGCCGACTTAGTCGATCAGATGACTAAGTCGGTCGGCTGACTAAACTAGATGATTAAGTCGGCTAACTAAAAGTCATGTCGGTTCACCGAACCGACAGGTAGTTATTTTGTAACTATTTTGTAAATTGTATATATTAGGCTGTTGAGCCAAACGAGAACTCAGTTCAGTTCTCTTCCTTGTATGAACTCATTACAATAATATAATATGTTTTCCTATATGTTCTTGTCTCTTGTCTCTAATTTATAGATATATATATGTTTTAGTATGTATTATTGGTAACCTTATGTGATATGTGAGATTACAACATTGGTTCTGTTGCCGGTAGTACATGTCTAAAATATATGCTCCCATATGATACTAGAGCAGGAGATTAAGAACTGGTGGGACCGTAAAATTGTGAACTACTTGCAAAATTATGCAAGAAGGAACAGATTAACAGTCGCTGAAGCCAAAGAAATATTTTTCACAGAAACGCATGAAAAATTTGTCGAATCAGTGCCACAACTCTTGAAGCAACTTCTGGATGAGAAAGTCGGATGCAACTAAAGCAAAGCAGTTGCTCGAAAAACTGATCCGAGGCCGAACAAATCTGTCGTAGTGGTTTGAGAAAATCGTCGACGACTTCTGTGAGGAGCAAGCAATCAAAGACAAAACTTCTATGGAAACTATCAAAGAAAAATTTTACACAGACTTCACTGAACAATTTTTGTGTTCCCTACCGACCTTGATGTTCAAATTCTTGATAGAGAACGGAGCAGGCCACATCGTTGAACCTCGTCCACCGCTGTGCGAACCGCCATCAAATACCAACTGGGTGGAAAAGCAAAGGAAGTGGGAGAAATTCATTACAGAAAGAGAGTGGAAATATTTTCTGATCAAGTAAATCGAACTATCCGGGCTTTCTAAAAGCGTCGGGTAGGCTATGGGGGGGTAGCTAGTCATGTGTCAGAGGTAGAGTATAGTGGATCCTAGTCGTCCTAGACCTGATAAACATCACCAGTAATGAAAATTCGACCAGAGAGGACCTCAAGAAAATAGTAGTGTACAAAAGTATGTCGGACATCTAGAAACAAGAAAGGGACGAAAGACAGAAGAGAAGGGAAGCAAGACGTGAAAGAGCCGTAGGGCTGCATAGTGGACAAAACCCTAGGGAGGATGACCGTGAAGAGAATCCACCAGAGTCAGGTCATGACCGATAGGAAGAGGGCGTAGAGCAAGAGGTATCCCCTAAGGATGAAGAAGTGTGGATAGAGTAGCCAGAAGCTCTCCAGATAACAGGTCCCAACGACAGAATAACCCTTTCCCCAACAAATCCGCGTACTAGAATACAGACTATTGTCAAATATGACCTCCGACTACGAGCTGGTGACTTCAGTATATGGAGCCGACTAGGTGATGAAAGTTACACCGGTCGATATCTTATTATACGTCGACCGCTCGAAGGAAATTGGGTGACGTTTCAGGCGGCACCCTCCCTTCGGAGTATCCACTTGCTCTTACCGACACATGAAGGAGCACCCCCCCCCCCACCAAATATACCTTTAGAATAAATCGAACAAGTAGACCTACGCACACCTAGTTGTAGTGGACCATCGATAGCCGAATTCTACATCAACCAACTACAAGTCGACAACGACTCGACGACCGACGGGAGCTCACGATCCATCAACCAAAATTCTGCAGGCTTGACTACATCAATAACCCCACCACTTTCACCAACACCCCCACCTCCACCTCCACCAACTTCTGAGAGCAGTGAAAGTGACTCAGACATGGGTCACGGATCAGCTCACATTCCTCTCTACGAGGGAGATGAAGACCCCAGACGACATTGGTTCATTTGCGAATCGACCTGGGAAGCAAATCAGGTAACAGATGAAGACCAACAAATGGCACAGTTCGCTGGAGCCTTACGAAAAAGGGCCTTGACATGGTACATGACCTTTTCGGAAAGGAAACCCAGAGCAACAAAAGCTGAGATTAAGGCGCAGTTCTTATCATTCTTCAAAACCCCAGACGCTAAGCACCTTGCCGCCAAAAAGCTCAAAACAACATAGCAAAATCCAGGGGAGACAGTCCGCGACTATGACAAACATTGGAACGACCTACTAAGACAACTAGATTACGTTATTGATGAACAGCTACTAATTCAATGGTTCCTTGCAGGATTATTGCAGAAAGTACGTCGACATATCAGTCTGGAGACATTCAAAACATATGAAGACGCGCTAACAAAAGCTTTGCAGGTCGAGATGGACGAAGACATACCTGCCTATCCGATGGACCACATATTAGAGGAACAGCTCGAGAACGTGCAGAAGTCTTTGAAGGAGCTAACCCCCAAGAATCAGGAAATCTGGTGTACCAACTGCTCGACGGTCGGTCATTCGAAAGATAACTGTCGCCAGCAATATAGTCGACAAGACATTCGCTTTGTACAAACCAAACTTTTTTGCGATATTTGCCAGGAACACAGCGATCATTCTACGAAAGATTGTCCTTTTAACATGAAAAATGGAAAAGCTTCCTGGTGTGCCATCTGCAAGACCAAAAGTCACAACACAGCCGACTGTCAGTTAAACCTGAAAAATCGACTGAACTACCAGGCGGTCTACCAAACGAATGCAGTAGTGCAAAACAACGAGAAAAACAATACAAACACCAGAATGGACAAAGATATGAAGGCCGACGATATGAGCGCCGGTACGACAACCGACACCCGGGGTATGGAGGAAGAGGTCGATTCCCAAGGAATCGCGACATCCGAACGCGTCGACCTACCCACGGGGACTTCACTTAGTGAACCTCTCACATAGCATGTGCGATCATGGGATATTAAAGAATACCCTTAATTTCGAGAGATATTGACCCAAACTCTTTTTGTTGAAACCCCCTCCCAATACTTAAAACCTCCTCCCAACCCCTTTTTATAGCTCAATCCTTATCAACCACCCTACCCAGCCCCACCTTAAACCCCTCATCCCCCCAATACCTGCAATATATTGGTTTAATTTTTTATCATTTTAAAACCCACAATATGAACTAACGTGATAGTATATTGGTCAACAAGTGAATCCCCCGTGGACCTACCCAGTGCTTCACATGCTACAAAGAAGGTCACCGATACACAGATTGTCCGTACAAGGACAGAACTGATCTTAAATTTTGTACGCACTGTGGAGTAGGCGATCACTCCCTTGAGGATTGTCCTACTATGTTAGAAAAAATCAATACGAAGAAAAATGTTAATGTCTTGTCTTGTGTACAAAAGCATGATGTACTAACTACTAAGAATTTACATATTGTTACTCACCAAGGCACAAAAACAGGGCCTGATAACCCCCAAATTAGCAAGATTAAAGATACAAATGTTTATCCTGACCCTCTAAAGCAAAAACATACATATCAAGAGGCAACCCACATATTTCATGACATTGCACAACAAGAAGACCTCCTTAGCAGTCGACCTAACACAATACAGCAATTAATATATCTCACTCAAACAGACAAATCCGTAGCCTAGTTCATTGATTTATTGCATCAAAGAAAAAGTACTAACACTGAAAAACAAACTAAGAACATCTGCAGCCTAAACCAAAAAGACAAAAACAATGTCGACCCACTTGTCAACTTAGAAATCGAAGGTTACCACGTCCGACAAGTAGTGCTTGACTTGGGGTCTCAGGTAAATATCATGACCCGGGATGCATGGGAAGAGATGGGAAAACCTCGACTCTACGAGTCATGCATCTACCTAAAACTCGCCAACCAAGGTCTTATTGAACCCATTTGGGTTTGGAAAAATTTTGACATGACCATCAAAGGAATTTCGACCAAGGTTGATTTTGAAATCATTGACCCAAAAGAGGGATCTAGTTCATTCCCCGTGCTAGTCGGTCGACCTTGGGGACGGAAGATGAAAGCCTCCATATCCTTAGACAAAGAACGAATAAAGTTAAAAGGAAATGGTCACAAAGTCATTGTACCCATTAATCCTTCCCAAGGAGAACCTTGGACCGAACCGATTGATGAGGAAGTCGATGTCAAACAACTATACCAGATTAACAACAATACGGACTACACAGAGCCCAACATCCATGGAGAACTTTACTAAGGTAACCAAGACTCAATTGGTTATAACTCTGATGCTGAATTGTATGACTGGGAGATGGAAAATTATGAAACACAAGCAAGAGTGTGCTAGACTATACAAAAAGTACAGAAAAAGCCCACCCGACAGTGCTTCATAATATCCATTATCCCCAAAAAATTTGAAAAGAAAGTAAGGGAACGACCTACCTTACAACCAACCAAATTAAACACTACACAACTACCTAGGTATAAGGAGAGGGAATCCCCAGTCATGCACATTGAACAAGTATCTAATAATATTGGAGAACATGGTCGACTCCAAAGCTTAGTCGAAACATTTACAGGTCAAGCAGTAAGATGGTGGGATACCCATCAGACAAAACTTCAGACCTGGACAACTACTTCAACTTTCTTTGTCGAACAGTTTGGTGGAAAGAAGTTAACCCAGTAAGCCCAGATCCCTACTTTTACCCAAGGAGAAGACCCATAAGCACACATTAAGACTTGTGAAAAGGAGTGGAGAATACTTGGATATAAAGATGAGAGAACTTGGCCACATCTGTTCCCTTCAACCATAGCCGACTTACCCAATAAATGGTATAAGATGGAGGAAGCTAGAGGTGAAACCTTCTTTTGGCAAGAACTCAAGGAAAATTTTATCAAAGACTTCCATTTCATACCTCAAAACGAAAACTTGGCTGAGACAGCATAGCAAATCAAACAATTTCTCCAACCGACCGAAAAACAACCCTCCCAAACCCACCGACAGATCAAGGACTGTAACAATATACAAACAAAGTACAGACCACAAGTGACCTGTTTACACTTAGAAAATGAACACACAGAAGGCAAGATCTTCAGATGGAAAACTGACCATATTGAAACAACAAAACCTATCCATTCAATCCTGAAAGTCAAGACCACCGATAAACCAGATCTTGACAGAATGAGTGCAGCCGACTTTCCTACTACATTCTCACAGTTCACAGAAGGAAGTCAGCCGATTAATGAAGCTAAAGCACCAGAGTGGTTAGATGCAAAAGTGAAAACTAAAGAGGTCAACATTTCCAATTACGACCGCCCAAAAATAGCCAAGATTGGTGACTACTGGAACGAACAACAGACCACCGAAATAGTGAACTTACTTAGAGAATTCCAAGATGTCTTTGCCAGGGATTATAAAGACTTAAAAGGGATAGTACATGAAATGGGAGAAATGAAAATATATACTAAGCCTGATGTTCGACCTGTCAGGAAAAGACCTTATAAACTAGCTCACAAGTACAAGGAGATAGTTAAAAAGGAAATTGACAACATGTTAGCAGCAGGGCTTATTTACCCCATCGACCAGTCTGAATGGGAAAGTCCCATGGTTTTCCAGCCCAAGAAACATGACCCGACAAGGTTAAGAATTTGTGTCGACTTTAGGGAACTCAACAAAGTAACATTAACAGATCCATTCCCAACCCCCTATGCTGATGAAATCTTTAATGAAGTTGCAGGCCACGAATGCTACTCATTCACAGATGGATTCTCAGGATACAACCAAGTACCAATAGCAAAAGAAGATCAAAAGATGACAACATTTGTCTGTGAATTTGGTTCATTTGCTTACAGATTTATGCCTTTTGGGATAAAGAATGCTCCTGCAATGTTTTCTCGAATTGTTGTCAAGAATTTCCAAGAATACATATATAAGACCATGGCAGTATACTTCGACGACTGAAATATATACTCCACCTTAAAATATCACTGTAAGTGGCTTCGACTTATGTTGGAGAGATGTCGACAGATTCAACTCTCCCTCAACATTAAGAAATGTATCTTTATGACTCCCATAAGCATACTCTTAGGGCTTATTTTCTGTAAATATGGTATCAAGGTCGACGTTGCCAAAATTAAAATCATCCTCGACCTGAAACCCCCAATAAACCCTAAACAAGTAAGGGTGTTACTTGGCCATACAGGCTATTATAGAAAGTTCATAAGACATTACTCAGATATGACCTATCCTTTAGAAGAACTACTAAAGGAAGACCAAGAGTTTAAATGGACAGAGGAATTCCAAATCTCCTTCGATAAACTAAAAAGAAAACTGGTTGAAGCCCCCATACTCAAATTTCCAAATTGGTCGACCAAATTTCATGTGCATATTGATGCATTAGGAATCGCAATCGGAGCCATCCTGACTCAACCCGGGGAGGACGGGATGGATTACCCTATAGTTTACAGTAGTCGAAAATTAAATCAGGCTGAAAGGAACTATTCGACCACTGAAAGAGAAGCCCTATGTATGGTCTTTTCCCTCCAAAAGTATCAACATTACCTCTTGGCCAACCCCTTCACATTTTATACCGACCATCAAGCCTTGAAATACCTCATCAATAAACCCCTTCATCATGGGAGAATATGTCGCTGGCTACTTCTTTTTCAAGAATTTGAGTTTGAAGTCGTGGTCTGACCAGGAAAGTTAAATGTCGGGCCCGACCACCTATCCCGTATAGACACAGGAGAAGAACCGACTAGAGTCGACGATGACTTGCCGGATGCACATTTATTTCGCATTGAAGCAGTACTAGAAGAACTTGAAGAAATAGCTCAGTTCTTAGAGACTGGTCAGGCACCAGAAGGTATGAACACCAAGAAAAAACAAATCTTAGCTATGAAGGCTGCCCCTTACAGCCTCATCAATGGATTTCTATACAAAATGGGGTTAGACGACATTCTCAGAAGGTGCGTACTCGACGATGAGCGAGACCAAATCATGCATGAAGCACACTATGGACCTGCGGGAGGACATTTTCAAGCTGATACAACTGCCAGAAAAATCCAACAATCGGGCTTATGGTGGCCAACGATCCATAGAGATTGCAAAAACTTTGTTAGTCAATGTGACCGTTGTCAACGACTTGGTTGACCTCTGCCGAGCACAGAGATGCCCTTGATATCTGTAAACCCTATCCTCACCTTTGAAATCTGGGCTATAGACTTCA
Source organism: Pseudotsuga menziesii (assembly GCA_001517045.1). Lineage (NCBI taxonomy): Eukaryota > Viridiplantae > Streptophyta > Pinopsida > Pinales > Pinaceae > Pseudotsuga > Pseudotsuga menziesii. The sequence goes on from LPNX011052460.1 coordinate 193,862, forward strand.
TAGGACCATTTCCTATCCCAGCCAAACGATCAGGTGCACGATATATTATCACGGCAGTAGAATATGTCACTAAATGGGTAGAAGTTGAACCCGTCGATACATGTTCAAGTGAGGTAGCCGCTAAATTTATCTACTAAAACATCATCACTAGATTCGGATGCCCACTCACATTGATCAGGGACTAAGGATCACACTTTATCAACAAAACCATCAAAAATTTGACTGACCAATTTCACATCGACCATCGACGAAGTACAGCATACCACCCTCAGTCGAATGGCACGATTAAAGCTTTCAATAAAACATTGACAAAAGGGTTAACCGAAATATGCAGTACCGACAAAGATGACTGGGATGAGAAAATTCTTGCGGTTCTTTGGGCGTATAGAACATCCTATAAACGGTCAACTGACCAAACCCCCTTTCGACTAGTCTACGGGCAAGAAGCAGTCGTCCCCCTACATTTCCGACAGTAGACACCTCTTATTGCACAACTATTACATGTCGATGTCGAACATGCAAGAAAGTACCGACTATTCCAACTTGGCAAACTGGAAGAACACAGACTCATGGCTATACAACACCAAGAAATTCACAAACAACAGCAGAAAGCATGGCACGACCGCAACATCAAAAAAAAAAACCTGTCGGTCGGAGACTTTGCATTAATCTATAATAGTCGAGTCAAAGGAAAACCCAAGAAACTCCACACAGAATGGATGGGACCTTACCTTGTCGAACAGATACACCCCAATGGTTCAGTCCGACTAAAAACATTGCAGGGCCTAGTATTTCGGAAGCTTGTTAATGGAGCCCGACTAAAACGTTACAAAAATTGAAAAAATAAATAAATAAAAATAAAAAATCACGACCGTAACCGTCAATCAAAATCCATAAAAAGCTAAAAATTCCAAAAACACAAGTAATACACCCAACACACCAAAACATGACGGGAACTCACTTCGAAAACCGACATCATCACCTCTGACCATCTTCATCGACCCGACATCCGCCCGACCATTCTCAGCACTGACACCAGTCGATGACCCCGAAAGTCCCATCGCGCATTTATGACTTCGAGCACCGAAATCAATTCTCCATTACTCCACACTCGTGTATTGCAGCTAGACCATCAAGTCCACCATTAATACATCCATTCCCACACGCAGCCACCCCATCGCCTATAAATACGGGACCGTCGAAGGTTCATTCACCACACCCTTTACACACAGAGCCCTTGCACAGTCAGTTAATTAAAACCCCAGAAACTTATAATAACCCAGACCAAAATGACATAATGGCCCCCAAGCAAACCCGAGCAGCGACCAAGGAGAAAGAGCTCCAGGCTGAGGATACACCCTTGATTCGTCGACTAAAACACATCAAAAATGCCAAAGTCCAGGAGGGCCAATGGCAGAAACTCTGGACCGAGATCCAAGATTGGACCTTCGTCGACAGGAAGATGACCCAAGCGGCTGAAAAGATCCTAAGGAGCACCATCTTCAATTACCCCAACGCACCCCTGATGGCTAGCTTTGGTGGAACAAAAGAAGCTGACGTCAAGTTTATCATTAGTCAATACCACAACGGTCAGTTCTACTTCGACCGACCGGTCGACATTACTGGAGATATCATCTCCAAGTTAACTGGCCTATCGAACCAAGGAAACCCTGTACCAATCGGCATTAAGGAAGGCATTAGAGGAAATTTGGGGCTTAAAATGGGCCTTATAAGAAAACATGCCAAAATAAGTTTTTGTGAGTTGGAATTCAAGAACCAATAGAATTTCAATAAAATAAGTCAACCATAATGGTTGAATTGGCATATTTGTCATTAAAAAAAACTACTTTTTTTGTTCGTATTTTCGACATATCTCATTGTGTTTTTACTCAAATTTCGATCAGGAGAGCTCGCTGGATGCGAAATTTGATTCCACATCCAACAAGTACCCACACTGGATACTTTTGACAGACCCCGCTACCCCAAAAATAAGAAATACCTAAAAAAAATGTGATGATGACATCATCATCACATTTTTTCAGGTATTTCTTATTTTTGGGGTAGCTGGGTCCATCAAAAGTATGCAGTGTGGGTACTTGTTGGATGCGGAATCAAATTCCGCATCCAATGAGCTCTCCTGATCAAAATTTGAGTAAAAACACAGAGAGATATGTCGAAAATACGAACACAAAAAGTAGTTTTTTTCTTTCTTCCTCCAAAATTAATCAATATTATTTTATTATTTTAACTATTATTTTATTATTTTCCTTAGGAGGCCCATTTTAGACCCCAAAATTCCTCTAATGATTGGTCGAAGAACTCACAGGCTCACCGTCCGGGAAAAATTCTAAAGGTTTGATGATCGGATAGATTGCCACTAGAACGCCACAAATTGTGGCCAAAATCATCGCCATCACCCTGACGTTAGCAGGTCAAAGTAGCGACCTTAAATTGGAAATTTTGGAGGCCATCAACACAATTGCCACCGACGGTCAAATCTACCGATGGGGAGATTATGTCACCGACATGATCAAACCCATATGCGAACACTGCCAAGAGACGGGAGGAATCATCAAGTTCCCCTCCCTAATCCTTTGGATCGTGATGTACCACATCTGTCCAGAGGGCAGTCCCGTCTTCTGGGAGCCGACCAAATTCCACATGAACAGGTTCAAACCCTTCTCTCTGAAAGGAACCCCACATGAGCTGGCACAAGGAAAAATATTTTTAGAAAACTGGTTCCAACAGCTAAAGCTTCGCACGACCAGATGGCGGGTGCCTCAGAACATCTGACATAATTTTCCAGTGAAGTCTCACATACAGTTGGAGCTCGATCATACCGCGGTCTAGCATATGCAAGGCGAATACCCCAAGGCTTCCATCCTCGACTACTACCCGACTACCGACCAAATCTTATGGGAGTTAACTCGACAGGAGAGGACCAACATACCAGTGCCGGTAGCAGCCAAACAGGTCAACTTCTTAGTAACAGAGCCACTGACTGACCAGGAGAAAGAGGAAGATTACGAGTTAAACCTGTACATCAGTACATTTGTGTCGGAGGACACCCTGGTCGAGCCCCCTGGTCGGGTCCAAATCACCATCAAGCCTCCAACCAGAGTCGACCCACAGTCGACTGAACAACAGCCGATGGAACCACAACCACAATAGCAAGCAAACCCTCCGGCTCCAGCAAGTGTCGCCCCAACTCAAGTACCGACGACTGGAGTTGAGCACGATAACCCTGAATATGCTTTGTCAAAAGGCATCATCAAGAAATTGGCCGCTGAGATAGCTGCCGCCAGAAGGAAAATCAAAGCACAAAAAGTACAGCAGGTTAAAGGTAAGCACAAGCTTATCATCAATTCATTCGACGATGAGGAAGAGCTAATAGTTGTGGCCGTCGACATTATCGAGGATGCTGCTACAAACAAAGTACTAATTAAAACTCAGTTTCAACGATTTTTGGAAGCAGGAGCCCCTGAAGGTCGACCAAAGAAGGCCAAAATAACGATGACTCCTGAAGAAATAGTCGACCTTGTGTCGACCCCCCCACCCCCATCCCCGACACCAGTAGTCGAGGATCAAGCATCGACACAGCAGTCGATCAGCCCCCTCGATTTATACCAAAGAGCAATACCAGAGACAGTCAAAGCAAAAGTCGACAAGGACAAGGAGCTCAAAGCTTTCTTCGAGACACTGCCTAAGCTGTTTCAGTCGACACAGAAAATTCAAACAACGGTTCCTCTATACGCAAGTAAGAAGATCTATACACAAACCACGTCGACATTTATTCGAAACACCCAAGAAGGCGAAATCATTGGAGAATTTCAGTCTGTCACAGAGCAAATCGACCCAGAAACCCAGAACGACCGACCCACTACACCGTCGGAAGCAGATATCTCTTCCAAAAGCCCACGACCCACTTCTGCTAACCCCACTACCCCCGACCACTCCCCCACTCCATCTCCACCTCTGCCATCACCATCCCCTCCACCCCCACCACCCCCTGATTCCCAGCCAGATATACCCCAACCAACTACATCCTCTCAACCAGAAGCAACCATACCAACTCCCCAACCAGAAAAACCATCGACTTCAAACCCTCCAACCACTGAAACCCCCTCCACTGCTGCAGGTACCCAGGAAAAAGAGACAGAAAGACAAAAGAAGAAGAAAGAGCATCATCCCTCGAGAATTCAGATCGGCTTAAAGGATGCAAGCTCACTGACTGACACAGAAGTCGGCCAACTCCCCAAGACTCTGGCCAAGGTAGCAAAGACACGGACGGCACAAAAAACTAAAGAGCTCTCGACCAAAAATACAGAACAGGTCGAGTTTCTCGGCAAATGTAGGGCTCTAGCTTAGTCAATGATACCAGGACCTACTGAAGTCGACACAGATCGACCGTTGGAAAGGGCATATCAGCTCTTCGAAACCCTGGTATCAACTGTCTAGTCCTGTTTCCAAGAGACTAAGGAAGAGAAGAAGGAAGAGACTGCCTGACTACTACTAGCACAGTGCACTGCCTTCTCAGAGGCATACAAAGTGTTGCAGGACCACATGGAGGAATCTGTTGTGACCGAAGAAGTCTTAAGGGACTGGCCTACTCACTATGGGAAAGTCTATAAACAGACCCGGTAGACTCGTCAAGGCATTCAGGCTTTGGAAGGCAGGAAAATGATAGAGGCAGCACTCAAGCAGATGATATAAGAACAAATTGTGCTGGAGACAACCAAGCTGCAAAAGTTGAAACGAGAAGCACATCAGTGGGTCCAACAAGCACTTTCGAACTTACAGAAAGTCGACATCATCTACCCGCATATGAAAAGACTTATCGACACAGCTGACGAATAGAACCAGATCATGGGCCCCAACATGGAGAAGATCGCGGAAGTCCCACTCTCCGAAAAGATGTCGATCCTGTCACGATTAACTACACTAACGATCGACATCCAAAAAGCTTTGTAGAGTTGGACGGATTTTCAGCATCACCTTGGCATCACCGCTACGGCCATTGTCGAGATCTACGTCTAGAAAAGGCCAACCATTCATCTGCACAGCCCTCCACAATAGCATTTTTCCAAGATACTGACGGAAGACATAATTTTTGTACTTCCCTGTTTCTTCGGGACGAAGAAACATTTTGTTCGTGGGGGAGATGTAGAAGGAGAAAGTCGACACAAGTCGACTTGAATGAAGACCGACTTAGTCGATCAGCCGACTAAGTCGATGGGCCGACTTAGTGGATCACACGACTAAGTCAGTCGGCCGACTAAACTAAATGATTAAGTCGGCTAACTAAAAGTTGTGTCGGTTCACCGAACCGACAGGTAGTTATTTTGTAACTGTATGTAAATTGTATATATTAGGCTGTTGAGCCAAACAAGAACTCAGTTCAATTCTCTTCCTTGTATGAACTCATTACAATAATAGAATCTGTTTTCCTATATGTTCTTGTCTCCTGTCTCTGATTTATAGATATATATGTTTTAGTATGTATTATTGGTAACCTTATGTGATATGTGAGATTACAACAGACAGTCACTTAATTAGCTTCGCAGTTTAGATAAACAGACAGTTACTTGCTTAACCCTTAACTGGGAATTCACAACGAAGTTAATACTTTACAATATATCTTACTTATCATTCACCTACTTATCAAATGCATAAAACAAAATAGCACAAAAACAAAAAGGAACCACCACAACACGCAATATGCGTGGTTCACCCCCAGTGTAGAGGCTACGTCCACATAACTATGTTTTATTCAACTCTTTACAAACAACAGTTCTGATCTGCACACTCAGCTGCAGGTCTTCTCAATAATCCCAAAACTGCACACTTAGCTGCAAATATCTTTCTCCGATCTGCGCACTCAGCTATAGATCCTTTCTTACAAAACCCTTTGCGCACTCAGCTGCAGAGGTCATCCACGCACACACTTGGGACTTAACCTTAAACCCTAAAATAGGCCTTAGCTTCACATCAAATTATCATCATCATAAAAATGGCAACAACAACCTAATTCCTTTACATAAGTGCCTATTTATACAAGTGCACTATTACAATACCATGTGTTTAAACCATGGGATTAAAAACCATGAGTTCAAACCATGGGTTAATTACAAAAAAAGGGGCTTCGACCCAACCCCGACACCCCTAAGACTATTTTGGGCCGCAACTCTACTTACAAGATTCGTACCAAAAACACGGAGTTGCCAAAATTAAGGACCTTCAAGGTCTGCGCCCCAACAGGCCCCTAAGACTCACTAGTGTCCCGTCCCGGGGCACTCTACTGCTTTTCTGGTGGGAGAATCTTGTTGTCGAAGATAGTGAATTGCTTGTTAAGGTTGCACATGATATCTTTGGCTGCTTGCTCCTTCAATTTGATCTCCTGCAATGTTGCTGACAATGCTTTGCTACACTAAGGACCTTCGACATAGTACAGACCTTCGACACTTCCAACAATCTACCAAATCTTCTCTGAGAACAGCTTCATTATAGTTTAGTACCCAATTTCAACTATTCTTAGTACTTAGACTCTTCTTCTTTCTATTACTTTTGATCAAGGGGTACAGGCTTGTCCCTGTACATCTTTAATCTACTTCCATTCACCATGGAGGGCAAAATTTCTCCATTCAATTTAGCTAACTAAACTGCACCACCATCAGTAACTTTCTGAACTATGTACAGTCCTTTCCAGTGTGTCTTGAACTTTCCTAGGAACTTCATGAATTTACTGTCGTACAAGAGCACGACATCACCATTCTGGAAATGCATCTTCTTAATGTGTCTATCATGCCATGCTTTTTCTCTGGCTTTCTGCACTTGCTGCTGGAAACCTGCAATGAATCTGTCTTCTTCTAGTTCCAGTATCTTCACCAGCCTTTCATTCAACATAGCTAGATCATCCATCTCTATGAAGGCAGATATTCTGAGGCTAGGAACAATGTACTCCATGGGCATAACTGCTTCTTGTCCATATACCAGCCTAAAAGGTGTATGGCCTGTCAACTTCTTGCAAGTGGTTCTATAAGCCCATAATACTGCTGGAATTCTGAGATCCCAATCATTTATGTTAACATTGCAAACCTTCGTCAGAGCGTGCTCAAGAATCTTGTTAAAAGCTTCAACTGTTCCATTTGCTTGAGGATGGTAGGCGGTACTCTTCTGATGATATACTTGAAATTCTTCAGTCAATGCTTCAATAGTCTTATTCAGAAAATGTGATCCTTGATCACTCATAATAATTCTAGGACATCCAAACCTTGACAAGATATTATCAAAGATGAACTTCGTAGCTGTAGCAGCGCTACAGTCCTTGACTGGTTGAGCTTCGGCCCAACGATTAAGGTAATCAGTTGCTGTAATAATGTATCTTGCTCTAGATTTCTTTGCAGGGGGATTGATTGGTCCAACAAAATAAATGGCCCACTTGTCAAAAGCTTGTAAAGTTACCTGTGGAACCAGGGGCATCTCATCCCTCCTGGATGGTTTTCCTATCCTTTGACAGATATCGCAGTTGTGGCAATACTCTCTTGCATCCTTATGAACCGTAGGCCACCACAATCCTGCTGTCAAAATCTTATGTGCTATAGATTTTCCTGCATAATGACCTCCTGTTGCTCTAGAATGTGCCTCAGCCAGAATCAATGGCTTTTCATGCTCCAAGACACATCTGCGCAGTATTTCATCTAGTCCCATCTTATATAGCTATCATGTTATCAAGGTGAAGTCAGCTGCTCTAACCACCAGCTGCTTCTTCTACTGTGTTGTCATCTCAGAGGGTGCAAAACTTGTAGAAAAGTACTGAACAATATCCTGAAAATAGCCATCAACCATCTGGATGGAAAACAACTGGGCATCAAGAAGACCTTCGTCCAAACTAATGGGTTCTTCTCCTGATTCGAGCCTCGACAAGTGGTCAGGCCCCAGGTTAAGTCTTCCTGGCTTAACTATGATCTCAAAGTCATACTCCTGAAACAATGTGAGCCATGTGTATATTCTTCCACCTAACATAGGCTTGTTAACCAAATACTTCAAAGCAGAATGGTCAGTGAACATCTTAAAATGATATCCTAACAAATAATGTCGAAAATCTGCAAAGCATAAACCATAGCTAAACCTTCTCATTCTATCGTAGTATATTTCTTTTCTACTGTGGAAAATTTTCTACTTGCAAAAGCAATAGGGTGATCAATATTACCTTCTCCTGACTGAGCCAATACTACACCTAAAGCAGTGGAGGATGCATCGACGTGAACATGAAACTCCTTATTCCAGTCAGGGAATACTAAGATAGGGGCTGTTACCATCTTTTCTTTTAGAATGTCCAAGCTTTCCTGACATTCAGGTGTCCATTCAAAATTAATATCTTTCTTCAATTTCTTTTCCATAGGGGCTGTAATCTGAGCATATCCTTTAATGAATTTCCTGTAATATCCAGTATGACCAAGCGTAGTGCGAAGTTGCTTAATGTCGAAAATCTGCAAAGCATAAACCATAGCTAAACCTTCTCATTCTATCGTAGTATATTTCTTTTCTACTGTGGACAATTTTCTACTTGCAAAAGCAATAGGATGATCAATATTACCTTCTCCTGACTGAGCCAATACTACACCTAAAGCAGTGGAGGATGCATCGACATGAACATGAAACTCCTTATTCCAGTCAGGGAATACTAAGATAGGGGCTGTTACCATCTTTTATTTTAGAATGTCCAAGCTTTCCTGACATTCAGGTGTCCATTCAAAATTAATATCTTTCTTCAATTTCTTTTCCATAGGGGCTGTAATCTGAGCATATCCTTTAATGAATTTCCTGTAATATCCAGTATGACCAAGCGTAGTGCGAAGTTGCTTAACAGACTTCGGAGGTGGTAAGTTCACAATAATGGCTATCTTCATAGGATCCACCATCAATCCTTGCTTGCATACAATGTGACCTAATAGAATTCCAAAAGGTGCACAAAAAATGCACTTCTTCAGGTTCAATGAAATCTGATGCTGTCTGCACTTGTCCAGCATAAGTCTTAGACTGGCTATATGATCTTTTAATAAACCAAAGATAGTCCAATCATTGAATTAAACTTCTAAAAACTTGTGAATAAATTCCTTAAATGTAGATATGACTACTCTAGAAAACATAGCAAGTGCATTCTTCAGGCCAAAGGGCATAACAGTATACTGAAAGGATCCCATTTCTGTAGCGAAGGTTGTTTTATGTCGATCCTCTAGACCAATTCTGATCTGATGGTAACCTAAAAATCCTGTTGAAATATTGTAACTTCGAATAATATTCTATATGTATCTTTTTTTGTGGTCCCCGATGGTCCTACTGGGAGAACCACTTGTATTACATTGTACCCCGATGCTCCTAATCGGAAGAACTAATAAGAGTCATGAGGTAGTCCCCTCTAATTGTAAAGGTGGGTCATCAGCACCCAGTGTGGTTACTTGAGCCTACATGTGTAACTCGAGCCTACATGTCAAATGAGTTAACTTAAGTGAACGGATGAATATAAATAGAGGTGTAGTGCTCCTCATTTGTGACACACTCTCACTTGTATAGCGCATTAGTGGAGAAGAGAAGTAGTTGGAGAAGGAGGATCAGGCTTTGATCTCCTTATTGGTTTTATCTTTTATCCTTTTGGGGAATCTATATTGAGGAAGATTTTGCTGGGTTTTTCCCTTTAGGTTTTTCCCAGGATAAATCTTTGTGTTCCTTTTGTATCGTTGTGCTTGTCTATCTTTCAGTAATCCCGTTTATATGCTTTTGTTATGAAAATGAAATGAAATACTAATGTCTTAGCTAAGAATATGGAAATTCAACATGGTATCAGAGCTAACCTGAGAAGAAGACATTGTGCAGCTATAGAAGCTATAGATTCTTATTTTTTGGGTCTCTCTCCACAATCCATCAGCAAAATTATCCTAGGATGACTCTCCATTGAAGGGCGCATCTTTCTGTCGAAGCGGAATTCAATTCCGAGCATTTTCAGTTTTCGATGTGGAAATTAGGGCTTTCTACAGAAGAGGAATTTTTTAGTAAGACCAGCATAGGATTTTTCTGCTCATCAAAACTGAAGTTTAGAGACCTGGATCAAGAAATTTGGTTGGGTGAAACTCTGGGAAAGTCAAACCCTAGTTTGACCTCGAGCTAGAAAAACCCTAAATACTAAAACTACTACGTTTTGGTACATTCGCTATATTCTGCGATTGGAGAAATATCAGGAGATGAAAATTGTCAAATACGAATATGACATCCTGATGAACACTTTGTCCAAAATTCATCCTCCTATTCGTTGTATTCCAGGAGATATGTTCTCTCCAAGTTAGGGTTCCAGCCTCTTCCAGAATTCATCCCTAAACAAGACACCTGGGGAGAATTGCAATATCTTGGGATACAAAGGTCCAAATTGAATTCCTGAAGATGTTCCAAAAAGGGCACAGACTTTAATTTCATTGGTCTGAATATCAGACCCAGAAGATGGACCAGTGACACGTGGCATTCCGTACAACTTCACTGTTCTGAACAATCCTGTAACAGGTCACCTTGGGAAAAGGATCATAAATCCCAAATGGTGAAACAAATTCTGATTAAACCTATGGTGTTGGATCCGGGACATGAAAGGTTACCTCAATACAAATTTTCAGACACAAAGGAGAATAAATATCATAGATATCACAGAAACAGTAACAGGAATATCTGCTGAAGAAATTGGAAAATTAGGGCTTCCTGTTTCGGGAGCTTCCCTCCACTGTTTTCAGAAATGGAGTACATTGGACAGCTCTATTTGAAGAGATCTATTTTTCTAGCCAATCAGATCTGAAAGATTCCAATTTTTTGAAATTAGGGTTTCTGTGACAAACCCTAGATCAGTCAGCTCCGGAACCAAGACGGACACCTCAAATCGGTAAGATCTAATCCTTTGCTATGTTCATTTGAGGTTCTCATTTCAAAGTGATCTATGACATCAGCTTGATGATAAGCTTGGTGAAGTTGACAAATTCCAAGCCTAGAAGTATATGATCTCTCTGAAAAATGGATTGGACACCTACATGAGCATAGAGGTTCCAGTTTCAGAGGGAGATGAGGCTAGAATCCTTTCTCAAGAAGAACTTGGTCAAAGCCCAGAAGATCATGGATGATTCAGTCACGAATCAACTTGTACTACAAGTGTCTTCCCTAAAGACGTCGATGAGGTTTGATTCCTTGACCAAGCTATTTGAGGGGAAGAACATAGATCAGAATCTGACCTTAATAAATCAGCTGAAGAATGTGAAGATCCAAAATGCAGAGACCATGCAGTCATAAGGATCTCTCAAATCAAAGAACAAATTCAAGTGGGGAGAGAAGAAGTGAAGAATGCAGAAGTGGTGATGGCCACCTTGAATGGCTTCCAGAATCATGGAATTCATTCATTCAAGAAATGTGTTCCAGAAGGAAGTGGTTACTTTCAGCAGACTTTGGGAAGAAGAAGGAGCTCGTCTCTGAAGATCAAGCTCTCATCTTCCAAAGAAGATCCCTCAATCAATGAGGAATATGAAGATCTCAACTATTGAAGAACTACTTATCCACCTCAACATTTGGATAAGAAACGATGCTATCATGAATGAAGAAGATGATGAAGCTGAAGACTCAAGAAGGAGTATACCCATGAAACAAATAAAAGATAAGTATTCAATTGTCATTTCATGATATTGTTTTGTTATACATTTGATTATATTCAGTTGATGTGTTATGCATGATAGATTGTTTTCATTAATGACTGTATACTACTGATATGCATGTGATGGGTAAGTAGCTCATGATTGTATACAACTCTCCATTGCTACTTATCAAACCTCTTTGCTGACATATTGGATTAGTGCACAATCTCAATAATGTCATGGTGGAGATGGAAGGCATCTAGAAAGTTTATGTGAGATATGGAAGAATGTTGTATTGACTAAACAGTTGCATGATGCATAAGAATTTGTCATTATGCATATGTTTTATGAAATAGTTCTAACCATGAAACTGGTGCATTTGAATTGTAGGAAAGGTCATGTACAACCTCCTACAAGAAAAGAAGGATTTGACTTGTTCCGAAGAACAAGTGATGGCAATTCAAGATTCACTCCAATAAACATGAATCTGAAGCTCCTAGGGTCAAAGACACCATGACGGAAGAAAGAGCTTCAGAGAGTGATAGATCCACCTTGAAGGATGAAGACCACCATGGGTACAAGAGATAACTCAGGATGAAGAAAAGAATGCTATGAAAGAAGCTATGATCAAAGAATAATAGTTGATCATGGGGAATAATGTATACGATATGATGGAACAAGTGTACAAAGCAAGGTTCGTTATTCTCCCCAGAAAGAATAGACTATGACATGACATACTCTATTGACCAGTATATATCAAGCATAGAATCACCTGTACAGAATGAAGAGGAAAGATGATACTCCACTTCAGGGGGAGTGACTATAGAAAATTATATCTGAATTCGACATGGTACGACATGATAGATAGCTTTGTGATGGATCGAGAATTTACCAAGAGTAAAGTGGGTTCCAACCTTCAAGGTTGAATGCAGAAGACTAGGATATGTTGATGACCTGAGAAGACAAACTCATAAAAGATGTTATGATACTAGAATGATGTTTGGGATATAGTACTCAAACCAGAAAGCAAGAATGTGGTATCTTCAAAATGGATTTGCAAGATAAGATATGTTGCTGATAGAAGTAAGGTAAGAGTTGTGGCTAGAGGTTTCTATCAGAAAGAGGGAATTAATTCTGAAGAGACACTTACTCCAGGAAGCAAGGTACACTTCCTTCAAAACTATCATGGTAATTTCTTCCATGATGAAGGAAGGGTTTTACATTGAATAGTCACGAGGATTTGAAGCTGAAGACAGATGGAATCAAGTATGCAAGTTGAAGAAGGCCCTCTATGGCCTGAAGCAAGGTCCCAGAGCTTGGTATGGAAGAATAGATAGTTTGGGCTTTTCTAAGAGTAAAGTCGATCCTAACCTTTCCTACAAGGTTGTAGAAAATGTACCTGTCATTCTATTACTACATGTGGATGACTTATTCTTGACAAGGAATGAGAAATAGATCATGGAAAGAAAGAAGAAACTAGCAGAAGAATTTGAGATGAAAGACATTGGGTTAATGCATTATTTCCTAGGTCTGGAAGTATGGCAAAGTTCAGAAGGAATCTTTCTCAACCAAGGAAAGTATGTGGTAGAGATATTGAAGAGATTCAATATGTTGAAATGCAAAGTCATGGCCACACCCATGGACTCCAACCTGAAGTTGTTAGCTGATGACTCATTAGAGTTAGTGGATGTGACTCACTACAGATAGATCATTGGGTCATTGATGTACATAACAAATACTAGACCAGACATTTGTTTTGCTGTGAACACCTTAAGTCAATATCTTGTTCAACCAAGACGGGTTCACCTAGTAGCTGCAAAACATGTGATGAGATATCTGAAAGGGACTATAGACTTTGGTCTATACTATGATGATAGCCATGAGTATAGATTGTATGGCTACACAGATGCAGATTGGGCTGGAAGTATCTCAGACAAGAAAAGCAATCAGGTATATCCTTTTGTTTGAGGTCTGCTATGAGTTCATGGTTTAGCAGGAAACAGTCCAGTGTTTCTCTTAGCACGGTTGAAGCAGAATACATAGCAAATTGCTCTACTAAGTTGTGACTCCATATGGCTTCAGAAGCTGATATCAGGTCTCTTTGACCTGAAGATGGACACAACAATAATTCTATGTGATAACCACAGTTGTGATGACAAAGAACCCTGTGTTCCGATGTAACACGTAGAAATCCGGTATTTCTACATACAAGATAAGATGAAGATGATGATACTGTAGATGCAGATGATGGTGATACTGAATATAGAGATGATGATGTTTCAGTATTCCCATACTGAAGATATAGACGATGATGATTTCAGTATTCCCATATTGAATATATAGATGATATTTCAGTATTTACATACTGTAGATATAGATGATGGTGATTTTGTATTTCTATACTAAATATAGAGATGATGATGCTTTCAGTATTTCTATACTGAAGATATAGATGATGATGCTTTTAATATTCGCATACTGGAGATACATATGGTGACAGATCAGTATTCAGATACTGAAGATGTAGATGATGATGGTTTTGATGATGATGTACTGATGAAGCCTCTACCTCAAGTAGAGTTCGAACACTTTCAAGACAAGCTTGGTGTTGTTCAGAAAGACCTTCCTCGAAAGGGGGAGTAGTGATGTTGCAGTGGGATTGTATCATCCCTAGGAATTTTCCCTAAAGTGATCCGGAGACCTCGGTCCTTGAGAATGAAGAGGGATTGTATCATCCTGGGACATCTGTCCATAATAGATCTGGTGACCTCAGTCCTCAAGAACGTGGTGGGTTTGTATCATCCCTAGGAACTTGCCCTAAAGTGATCCGGAGACCTCGATCTTCGAGAATTAAGAGGGATTGTATCATCCCAGGAAATCTGTCCATAATAGATCCAGAGACCTCGGTCTTCGAGAATGAAGAGGGATTGCATCATCCTTGGACGTAAGTCCTAAAGTGATAGGGAGTGATTATCCCGTAATTGTATAGGATGACTTCGGTCGTCGAGAATGTGGTAGGATTGCATCATCCTTGGACTCAAGTCCTAAAGTGATAGGGAGCGATTATCCTGTAATTGTATCCGGTGACTTCGGTCGTCGATAATGTGGTAGGATTGCATCATCCTTGGACTCAAGTCCTAAAGTGATAGGGAGTGATTATCCCATAATTGTATCGGTGACTTCGGTCGTCGAGAATGTGGTAGGATTGCATCATCCTTGGACTCAAGTCCTAATGTGATAGGGAGTGATTATCCTGTAATTGTATCCGGTGAATTCGGTTGTCGAGAATGTGGTAAGGATTACATCATCCTTGGACATAGTCCTAAAGTGATAGGGACTGATTCTCCCGTAATCAATCTGGTGGCTTCGGTCCTTGAGAATGTGGTAGGATTGCATCGTTCTTGGACTTAGTCCTAAAATGATAGGGACTGATTCTCCCGTAATCAATCCAGTAACTTCGGTTGTGGAGAATGTGGTGGGATTGTATCATCCCTGGACTTTAAGTCCAAAAATGATCCAAATACTTTCTGTCTTTGAGTTGTGGATTGCAGGTTGTTGCGTATGATGATGATGACGTACTGATCTAAAGATCAGAGTATGATGATGATGCACTATGATGATGATGATGTTGCTGCTGATCGAAAGGGAAAAGTATTGATGATGATATTGCTAATCAAGAGATCAAAGTACTGAAGATGTTGCTGCTGATCGAAAATTCAAAAATGCTGAATATGTTGCTGATCGAAAGGACAAAATGCTGAAGATGTTGTTGCTGATCGAAAAGTCAAAGTGCTGAAGATGTTGCTGAGCGAAAGGTCAAAATGCTGAAGATGTTGTTGCTGGTCGAACAGTCAAAGTGCTGAAGATATTGCTGAGTGAAAGGTCAAAATGCTGAAGATGTTGTTGCTGGTCAAACAGTCAAAGTGCTGAAGATGTTGCTAATCGAAAGGTCCAAGTGCTGAAGATATCGTTGCTAATTGAAAGATCAAAATGCTGAAGATGTTGCTGATGATGAAGACTGAAGATTGAAGATGAATACTGCATGATGTTGAAAAGCTTCCAATGATTTATAGATGTGTTACCTTGCTGATGTTGATGATGCCCCCTATCTCTACTCTTGTTGTTGATGATGTTGTTGTAGAATACCCTTCTCGTTAAGGGGGAGTGTTGAAATATTGTAACTTCGAAGAATATTCTATATGTATCTTTTTTTGTGGTCCCCAATGGTCCTACCGGGAGAACCACTTGTATTACATTGTACCCCGATGCTCCTAATTGGAAGAACTAATAAGAGTCATGAGGTAGTCCCCTCTAATTGTAAAGGTGGGTCATCAGCACCCCAGTGTGGTTACTTGAGCCTACATGTGTAACTCGAGCCTACATGATTTAACTCGAGCCTACATGTCAAATGAGTTAACTTAAGTGAATGGATGAATATAAATAGAGGTGTAGTGCTCCTCATTTGTGACACACTCTCACTTGTATAGCGCATTAGTGGAGAAGAGAAGTAGCTAGAGAAGGAGGAGGATCAGGCTTTGATCTCCTTGTTGGTTTTATCTTTTATCTTTTTGGGGCATCTATATTGAGGAAGCTTTTGCTGTGTTTTTCCCTTTAGGGTTTTCCCAGGATAAATCTTTGTGTTGATTTTGTATGGTTGTGCTTGTCTATCTTTCAGTGATCCTGTTTATATGCTTTTGTTATGAAAATGAAATGAAATAATAATGTCTTAGCTAAGCATATGGAAATTCAACAAATCCATCAGTGAAAGAATACACTTCTTGACCTCCGACATTGTCTAAAAATTCATCTGTAAAGGGAGTAGGAAAAGGATCATGTAGACAGGCATCATTCAGCTTCCTCAGATCAACACAGATTCTGATTTCTCCCTTGGTCTTCTTTTCTTGCACCACCATATGGCTGACCCATTCAAACTCTTCGACGGGCTCAATAATTCCTGCAGCAAGCATCTTATCTAACTCCATCCTGACTTTTTCTTTGTACTTAGGATTCAGCCTATAAGGGCGCTACTTCACAGGCTTCGCATCAGGTTTCAAAGGGATTTTTATCACTCCTATATCACCAAGGATACCTTTCATTTCTGAGAACTTCGTCAGAAATAAGTCATGATACTCATGGAGAAGTTCAGTCACTTTGCTTACCATTTCTTCATCCCAATAATCTCCAATGGTAGCGTACTTAGGCCTTTCTTCTGATCCAATGTTTACTTTCCTTATCTTCAAGGGCTGGGTTACTTTAGGTGCTTCGACTGCTGGTCCATGTACTTCGCAGTGTCCTTCTGACTCAGGGATATTAATTTTGCGCGGGTCTTTGTTTTCATCAATGGCGAGGTTATAACATTCTATTGCATTAGCTTCTTGTTCCTTCCAATTAGGTTGGTACTCGGCTAATTCTTTATCATCAAACACCTTAGTATGGATCAACCTAATGGCTGTGTCCAAGATAGGGAAATCCTCATTAATAGAAAATGTAAGCACAAACTATCAACAAGGTTATCCCAACTTACAGTACCATGGCGAAGCTCAACCTCTGCATACCAGTTCTTTGCTACAGGTTCCATAGTGTGTACAAACCTATGTACCCATTCTTCACAAGGTACATGCTTCCATGCTTCATAACATTGTTTCAAATGTTCCTGAGGGCTAGTCTTACCATTAAATATTCTTCGCAGCTCCTGAGGTTTATCCATGAATCTTAGGCGAAGAAACTTTTGACAAGCTGTCCAACTAGGGATATGCTTTTTATGACCATTCCACCATCTGGCACCTGCGGCTCTGAATGTTGAACCTAGGGTCTCCATCTTCTGTGAATCTAGTAGTTTCTCTGAGAATTGTGCAATAAAATGTTCTGGGTCTGTCGAGCCATCAAAACTAGGCAAGATCTTTGTCTTTGAGCTAACCCATATGATAGACTTGATAATTCTTGCACATCGGTGTCCATGTAGTTCATAAAGTCTATTCTGCCAATTCTCTAGGCCTTCATCTGAATCAGTCATGCAAGAACTGTCACACTACCAATCCATTATGCCTTCAGTAGTAGGGTTAACATAGTCTTCTTCTTTGGCTGTGATGTTGTAAATATGATCTAAAACATCCTAATCTTCATGTCTGACTGCCTCTGTATACCTTTCTCCTTGAGAAGGGTCCAATGGAACTATGACTCTCAAGCCTTTACCTTCAAAAGTCATCTGTCTATTCTTCAGGTTGATTACTGCATCATTTTCTATTACCTATTCAATTCATAGCAATGCTGGATAGGGGTTGCTATCATCAATTATTTCAATGAATTCAAAATCTGCTAAGGTACTGACTCCATCAATGTCCACTGGTACACTAGGGAATCTTCCCAAGGGCACAATCTTCTGTTGATTAGCTAATCTCAGCTGTATAGGTGTTGGGGCGTGCACCCTAATGGTCCTTAGGATGGGTAACTCTGCGGAGTTACGGGAGATTGTAAGCGGAGTCATGACCCAAAACAGTCTTAGGGGTGTCGGGGTTGAGTAAAAACCTTCTTTTTGTAATAATCCCATGGTTTAAGTCCAGGGTTTAGGGTTCAGGGTGCCCATGGTTTTGTAATAAGTGCGTTGTATAAATAGGCACTCTTGTAAATAAGTTAGGTTAGGATTTTTGTGTAAAAGGAATTGATGCGAAGCTAAGGCTATTTTGTAAGAAACGGTTAAGTCCCAGCTGTGTGCATGGACGACCTCTGCAACTGTGTGCGCAGAGGGTTTTGGGTGATTAAGGAAATCTGCAGCTGTGTGTGCAGAGGCCTGCAACTGTGTGCACGGATTTGAGGACTTGAAGGGATCTGCAGCTGAGTGCGCAGATCAGAACTGTGGTTTTTGTAGAAAGTTGAATAAAACATAGTTCTGTGGACGTAACCCCTACACTGGGGGTGAACCACGTTATATCTTGTGTCGTGGTTCTATGTGTTGTTTCTGTTGTGTTCTTTCATGCATTAATATCTATATATCTGATAAGTAAAGATCACTGCTATTTAATAACTTCGCTGTGAATTCCCAGTAAAGGGTTGTGCAAGACACTGTTTGTTATCTAACCGCGAAGCTAAATAAGTGAATGTTAAGATCTATGATTTATATTTATAATCTGTTTAAAAGCTAAAGGTACAGTAATATCCCTCTTCTACTTGCAGAAACCTAGTTTTGCAGCACCCCATAGCAGTTTCGGGTGAGACTGCAACCTGTTCGCAGGTTGTTGCCGAAAGGGCCAACTATGTGGGTCTTTTGTTGGTGCGAAGTTAAAGGTATAAAACCCGGGTCTAACCTATAGCCCAACAAATTGGTTCCGTTGCCAGTTGAACTTAGTATCTGCTTAAGAGGGGTTTACGTCGTACCTCGAGGGCTATGTTCTGGAGACCCTCTGTGAAGGAAATTGGTGATTGGCTTAATGAGACTTATCTAAAATTCATTGCGCAAGAAAACAAAGATTCGCGCCGTAGTGCACACGACTTTTTAAAAAGGTATTTTTTTGTGATATTTATGAGATTTTCTTTGGTAGTCTCCACATAGAGTTGCACCAATGGTTATCCAGGTTAACAGAGTGAAGGACGAACTTCCAAGAACGCCAGTTTCCTGCTTGGACCCCCATGAGAATTAATATACTGAAAAGGGTAAACAATGAGATATCCCACGCTGTTGATTTCTGGACAACGCGAGCCGCATGAAGCTTCGACGGATAACATAAGTACATTGTCCTCCTTTTTACAGAGTTGTCTGAAACTTTTAAGAAATCAGAATGCTTTAAGTGAGTTGCAGAAAGTTATTGCTTCCTGCGAACCTTAGCAAGGTTCTGATCAGGCAAAAGCTGTTCAGAGTCAGAAGAACTGGCAGGGAAATGAGGTTGAACGCCCAGATAGGAGAGTACAAGATGACTGATGTGATCCTAGACTTAGTGTCAGAATTCAATGTCCTAACGAAGCAGACCTAGGAACAAATGGGAAAACCTACCCTTGACTGGTCCCCTATACAGTTGAGATTAGCCAATCAGCAAAAGATTGTGCCCCTAGGATGATTTCCTAATGTTCCAGTAGATATTGATGGAATCTGTATTGTAGCAGACTTCGAAGTTATTGAGATCATTGATGACAGCAATCCCTATCCAGCATTGTTAGGTATTGAGTGGGAAATGGTAAATGCTGCAGTTATTAACCTTAAGAAGAGACAGATGACTTTCGAAGGGAAATATTTAAGAGTCATAGTCCTATTGGATCCTTCCCAAGGAGAAAGGTACACAGAACCCCTTCGAGAGGAGGATCGGGATGTGTTGGACCATATCTACAATATCATAGCAAAGGAAAAAGATTATGTTGATCCTAATGCCGAAGGTATTATGGATTGGAAGTGTGACAGCTCCTGCATGACAGATTCAGATGATGGTCTAGAGAATTGGCAGAACATATTGTATGAGTTACATGGCCACCGTTGTGCAAGAATTACCAAGTCTCTTAGATGTCTTGGCTCACAGACAAGACCCTTACCTGTTTTTGATGGTTCGATAGACCCAGAAGATTTTATTGAGCAATTCTCAGCCCAGATACCAGACTCATAGAAAATAGAGACTTTGGACTCAGCCTTCAGAGCTATAGCAGCCAGATGGTGGAATGGTCACAAACAGTACATTCATAGTTGGGAAGTTTGCCAACAGTCCCTTCGCCTGAGATTCACGGATCAACCACAGGAGTTCTGTAGCAGGTTTAATGGTAAGACCAACCCTCAGAAGCATTTGGAGCAATGTTACGAAGCCTGGAAGCATGTACCTCGTGCAAAGTGGGTACATAGGTTTGTGCATACCTTGGATCCTATTGCAAATAATTGGTATGCGGAAGTCGAGCTTCGCCGGGGTACTGTAAGTTGGGATACTCTTGTTGACAGTTTTGTATTGACATTTTCTATTAATGAGGTTTTCCCTACTTTAAACGCGGCTATTAGGTTGATCCATACTAAGGTGTTTGATGATCAAGAGATAGCAGAATACCAACCGGATTGGAAGGCCCAAGAATCCAATGTAGTCGAATGTTATAACCTCACAATTGACGAGGATGACGATCCGTGCAACATTGATATTCCTGAGTTAGAAGGCCACTGCGAAGTTCATGGACCAGCAGTCAAAGTACCTGAGGTGACATAGCCCCTGAAGACGCTAATTGTAAAAATTGGCTTAGAAGAACAACCTAAGCATGCTACCATTGGAGATTATTGGGACGATGAAATGGTAAGAAAAGTGACCCAACTTCTCCATGAATATCAGGACCTATTTCCCACAAAGTTTTCAGAGATGAAAGGTATCTTGGGTGATATAGGAGTCATAAATATCCCCTAGAAACCTTATGCGAAGCCTGTGAAATAGCGTCCTTATAGGTTGAACCCTAAGTATAAGGAAAAAGTTAGGATGGGGCTGGATAAGATGCTTGCTGCAGGAATTATTGAGCCCATTGAGGAATCTGAGTGGGTCAGTCCTATGGTGGTCCAAGAGAAGAAGACTAAGGGTGAAATCCGAATCTATGTTGATCTAAGAAAGTTGAATGATGCTTGTCGACATGACCCTTTTCCCACACCTTTCACAAATGAAGTGTTAGACAATGTCGAGGGTCAAGAAGTGTATTCTTTTACTGATGGATTTTCAGGTTACCATCAGATCAAAATTGCTCCAGAGGATCGACATAAGACAACCTTTGCTACAGAAATGGGATCCTTTTAGTATACAGTTATGCCCTTTGGATTGAAGAATGCACCTGCCATATTTTCTAGAGTAGTCATCTCTGCCTTTAAAGAATATATACATAAATTCTTAGAAGTTTATTTTGATGATTGGGCTATCTTTGGGCTACTCAAAGACCATATAACTAGCTTAAGACTTATGCTGGATAAATGTAGATAGCACCAGATTTCCTTGAACTTGAAAAAGTGTATCTTTTGTGCACCCTTTGGGATTCTGCTAGGTCACATTGTATCTAAACAAGGCTTGATGATGGATCTGGCGAAGATAGCTATTATTGTGAACCTACCACCTCCAACATCTGTTAGACAACTTCACACTACACTTGGTCATACTGGATATTACAAGAAATTTACTGCTCCGATGGAAAAACAGTTGAAGAAAGATATTAAGTTCGAGTGGACACCTGAGTGTCAAGCAAGCTTGGACATTCTGAAGGAAAAGATGGTAACTGCTCCTATCTTAGTATTCCCTGACTGGAATAAGGAATTTCATGTGCATGTCGATGCATCCTCCATTTCTCTGGGTATAGTATTGGCCCAGTCAGGTGAAGGTAATATTGATCACCCCATTTCTTTTGCAAGTAGGAAAGTGTCCACACCAGAGAAAAATTATACTACAACAGAACGAGAAGGTCTAGCTATGGTTTATGCATTGCAAAAGTTTCGACATTATTTGTTAGGATCTCATTTTAAGATGTTTATTGACCATTCTGATTTGAAGTATTTGGTTAACAAGCCTATGCTAGGTGGAAGGATATGCAGATGGATGATTCTATTTCAGGAATATGACTTTGAGATTATAGTCAAACCAAGTCGACTGAATCTAGGACCTGACCACTTGTCGAGGCTCGATTCCGGTGAAGAACCTACCAGCTTGGACGTGGGTCTTCCTAATGCCCAGTTGTTTGCCATCCAGATGGTTGATGAATACTTTCAGGATATTGTCCAGTATTTGTCCACAGGTTTTCCACCCACCGAAATGAAAACACAACAGAAGAAGCAGCTGGTGGTTCGCGCAGCTGACTTTACCTTAATAGCAGGACAATTATATAAGATGGGACCAGATGAAATACTATGCAGATGTGTCCTAGAGCATGAAAAGCCATTAATTTTGGCTGAGGCACACTCTGGGGTAGTAGGAGGACATTACGCAGGAAAAGCTATAGCACAGAAGATTCTGATAGCCAAATTGTGGTGGCCCACAATTCACAAGGACGCAAGAGAATACTGCCACAGCTGCGACATTTGTCAAAGGATGGGAAAACCATCCAGGAGGGATGAGATGCCTATAGTTCTGTGGGTAACTTTACAACCCTTTGACAAATGGGCTATTGATTTTGTTGGACCTATCAATCCCCCCGTGAAGAAGTCAGGAGCAAGATACATTATTACAGCAACTGACTACCTTACCCATTGGGCCGAAACTCAACCAGTCAAGACCTGTAGCGCTACTACAGCTACAAAATTCATCTTTGATAACATCTTGTCCAGATTTGGGTGTCCTAGAGTCCTTATGAGTGATCAGGGCTCACATTTTCTAAATAAGACTATTGAAGTATTGACTGAGGAATTTCAGGTATATCATCAGAAGAGTACTGCCTATCATCCACAAGCAAATGGAACTGTCGAATCTTTTAACAAGATCCTCGAACAGGCTCTGACAAAGGTTTACAACATTAACAGAAATGACTGGGATCTTAGAATTCCAGCAGTACTATGGGCTTATCGGACTACCTACAAGAAATTGACAGGACATACACCTTTTAGGTTGGTCTATGGACAAGAAGTAGTCATGCCCATGGAATACATTGTTCCTAGCCTCAGAATATATGCTTTCACAGAGATGGACGACCCCATGATAATAACAGAAAGGCTGACAAAGATACTAGAAAATCTGGCACCGTGTGGACAGGATTTCCACCACTCCATCAGATTTGGTGTCATTAATGCACCATGATGACCAATTCTCTTTGGGATTCTATAAGAAGCTACCTCAGTCCGCGACTCCTGCATTGTGCATTTCTTTGAGTTTCTTCATTTAGGACCATATCGAATGATCGTGAAGCCCAGGAGTTAGTACGAGATTTCAGGGAGAGGCGTCTACAGAACCTTCTAAGCAATCCACCTTTGCAGAAATGCTTGACCAGGACGAAGGCAGGCCGAAGTTCGCTCTAAACCAGATGAAGGCACACAGAAGTTCACTCTAATGTGGAGTGATGAAAGGCACAAGGCCTCACGAGAAGACTCTGAAACATCCCAAGATGTATCCTCCTGGTTTGACAGAACCACAACAGTTTTTTGTCTTATGCACCTTGACACGCAACTCCGGGGACCCTAAGTTGTGGATGGTCAAATTTTCAACGAGCAAGATCGAAGGATGGGGTCGCTGATAGATCCAGAAGGCCTTAACCAGCATTTCACGAAGGAAAGGAAAAATTAGCCAGCAATCGCATGTATGGCTTCAGCAAGCAGCGCACCAGGCTTCACCAACAAGATTCTACCACCAAAAAAGCATCTAAGTGTCACGGGACGGGCAACTGGTGAGTCTTAGGGTCCTGTTGGGGCGTGCACCCTAATGGTCCTTAGGATGGGTAACTCTACAGAGTTACGAGAGATTGTAAGCGGAGTCATGACCCAAAACAGTCTTAGGGGTGTCAGGGTTGAGTAAAAACCTTCTTTTTGTAATAAACCCATGGTTTAAGTCCAGGGTTTAGGGTTCGAGGTGCCCATGGTTTTGTAATAAGTGTGTTGTATAAATAGGCACTCTTGTAAATAAGTTAGGTTAGGTTTTTTGTGTAAAAGGAATTGATGTGAAGCTAAGGCTATTTTGTAAGAAACGGTTAAGTCCCAGATGTGTGCGTGGATGACCTCTGCAGCTCTGTGCGCAGAGGGTTTTGGGTGATTAAGGAAATCTGCAGCTGTGTGCACGTCTTTAAGGACTTGAAGGGATCTACAGCTGAGTGCGCAGATCAGAACTATGGTTTTTGTAGAAAGTTGAATAAAACACAGTTCTATGGACGTAACCCCTACACTGGGGGTGAACCACGTTATATCTCGTGTCGTGGTTCTGTGTGTTGTTTCTATTGTGTTCTTTCATGCATTAATATGTATATATCTGATAAGTAAATATCGCTGCTAGTTAATAAATTCGTTGTGAATTCCCAGTAAAGGGTTGTGCAAGACACTGTTTGTTATCTAACCGTGAAGCTAAATAAGTGAATGTTAAGCTCTGTGATTTATATTTATAATCTGTTTAAAAGCTAAAGGTACAGTAATATCCCTCTTCTATTTGCAGAAACCTGGTTCTGCGGCACCCCATAGCAGTTTGGGGTGAGACTGCAACCTGTTCACAGGTTGTTGCCGAAAGGGCCAACTCTGTGGGTCTTTTGTTGGTGCGAAGTTAAAGGTATAAAACCTGGGTCTGCTCTATAGCCCAACAATAGGGGACCATTCAAGCATAGGTCTTCCCATTTGTTCCCATGTCTGCCTAGTTAGGACATTCACTTTTGATCCTAGGTATAAAATAATATCAGCCATGTCATAGTCTCCTATCTGAGCATGTAACCTCATTTCTCTTCCAGTCCTTCTAACTCTATTAACATTTTTTCCTCTATCAGAGCTTCGCTGAGGTTCGCAAGACGTGATAAATTTTTGTAACTCATTCAAAGCATTTTGATTTCTTAATAACTTCATATAGCTCTGTAAAAATGATGTTAGAGTACTTACTTGAGCTGGTGAAGCTTCTTGAGACTGTAACTACTATTGCTGCTGTTGCGTAGTTGCTACTGATGTTCTGGAATCAGCAAAGTCTTTTTTGGCTTCCATAAATGTGCCTTTTTCTCTTCCAACATCAAAGATAGGAATTTTCTCTGGGGTCTTGTGAACCCAAGCCTCGTCATGCTGTTTTTCCTTATTCTGCACTTACGTCGTAGCTCCACTCCTTGTAACAACGTTAACGGCTGGGACAGATCTTTTCTCTACCGCAATCATCTGAACATTCTGGGTAGGAGCACCATTTCTTTCTTGTATCTTGGCTATCAACTGTGGACATTGCTCAATCACATGATCGACTACTCTGCAATATCGACATGTCGTAGTTGGGTTCTAAGAGTCTCTAGATACATGTCCTGCCTGATTAAAGTTGTAGCAAATTACTTGGCCTCGGCCTCTTCCAGGCATACCACCACGACCTCGACCTCTGAAATTACCTCGACCTGATGTACTACCACGGTAACCATATCCATAATTGCCTTGTGCATCCGGTTGTACCCTATAAGCATCATAGGTTCGCTCTCTCATGAGATCAAAGCTGCGACACTCGTCTTCGTTGTGTCCAACTGACTTACAAAACTTGCAGTAGGGATTCTTAGGAACTTGGACATATCTCTACAGCAGGTAGCAATCTTCAGGTCGATGCTGACCAGTTGTTCTACAGATCTCACAATATAGGATAGTAGGGTTGAATGGGTTTGGTGTATTAGTATTCAGATAATTTCTTACTGCAAGGGCATTGTTCTCTGTCATGACCTTCTGTCTTACATCGAGTACACCACACCTCTTCATGAGTATCTTTCCCTTTCTTCATGTCGCAAATCTCCAAAGCCATTTCTGCCAGCTGTGCTTGTATTTGGGCTATTCCAGAATTATCTCCGACAGGAGCTGTTTCGAGCTTCATAGCAATTTCCAATGCTGTTATAGCATATTTCACCACACTAGGTGAATCACACATTGTATGGCCTTCCCTTGTCCCGCTGCATACTCATTAGCCCCTATGGACCACTTTTTGTCTTTTGATGTGTCCTTGATCATCCCTAAAAAACATAAGAAAAGTGATATACGCGGCTTTTAACCCGATAACCGCGTACATACACGGATATTCCCTCTATAGTCACGTACATCGAGATGTGTACATAATCCAAATCCTTTTGGAGCGTTCCTTGACTTGGATCCGACTCATATGACTCCTGGCCTTCCATATGCCTTGAGATCGCACGGATTCGACCTTTCAGTATCCCTTTAAAAAGCTATATAAGGAACCCATTGAGACATTGAAAGCATAAGAGAGAATTGAGAGTAACGAAACTATAGTCCATTGTTGCCAGAACTATACTTGAGTCTGCATCCCTTTGTCCCTTGGAGCACTGTTGTGTTCTTCCCAAGCTTGCCTTTTGCTAGTGAGCTTGCTATCTGAGTGATGGAGGATTGAGGTGGTAAGGGCCCAAGTGGGGGATTCAGTTTCTCCGGTTCGCAGACGTGTCGTCAGAGGTTGTCACTTGTAATCTCTGATTCATATTAATAGAAATATCTTTTCCTGTCCAGTAATGTGTATTTGAATGAATATTGTATCCATTGGAATATGTCAAATGCTTATACATTATTGATTATATATGCTAGAATAGATATAACACCATGAAATATAGTATGCTTGTATTGTTTACTTATTGTTGAGGAAGTATTACATCAATTCAAGCTGAAGATTGGAAAGCTCAACGGGGATCTACTTCAACTGTCCAGAATAAGGTACGAGGTTCGATCCTTTAGTGTTAGAAATTTTATTTCTATTGCATATTGGGAAAGATTGATTTCTAGAGTCTAGTTGTCTGTTGTGGCACCCCAAGCCATAGGAATTTCTCTCTGTAACAGAATTGGCGACTCCGCTGGGGAGTTCCTAGTAATTGTCCTTTGGGGGTTGATTTCTTGGCATTCAATGTATTTGAATTGCTCTCTCTCTCTTATTTCTGTGTCGGGTATGGGGGCATGTATGCCTGGTAGAGCCTGATTGGTGTGAATTTAGTCTCATCCTGTCTGTTTGCCTTGGATTTGTGCATCTTTTTCTTCCTGTACGCAAGTTTGTCACTTACAGTTGCGTATACACGCGGTTTCCCCTGGGATTTCCACATATACACGCGGGTTCACTGTGCACAGTCGCGTATACCCTGGCTTTTTACTTTTTGTGGAAGATAGTGGATTGCTGGGTGAATTCTGTTAGCTGCTAAGTCTCCTTTGGCATTTCCTGAGTCTGTTAATACCTCTGTTTCTGACCAGAAACGGTTTTTTAGCCTAAATTTTTTTCTTTTAGGAAAGTTCTTGTCATGGCATCTTTGATTTTTTGTTTGAGATTAGTGCATTAGAGTCCTTTTACCTTAGTGCTTTGTTGGAATGTTGTTATGTGTGCTTGCAGAGTCTGGGGTGGGTAGAATCATTCTTTTGCTTTTTGTATCTCTTTATTTTCAAAAAATCCAAAAACATTTGCTTATCATCATGCATTGCATTTTTCATTTTGCATTGTACTTGCACTAGATCTAGATTTGCTTTAGAGTAATAGTTAGGACTTCATATAGGGAAATTCGCATTCAGCATTTGAAGAAGAAATTGTGCATTACACGTATTACGCATACCCTGTTTTCATGGACATAATGCATTTGCATTGATTGTTAGGTGTGCATTTTGCTTCTTGTTGCATCTTAACACCATTAGTTGCACGACCATATCCTATTTTTGAGTAACAAAGCAAACCAAAATCAACGCTAATTAAAATTAATTACACTCTTTTCTTTTCTAGGGTGCACCAACAAGCTTAGGTTTTAGGATCTTAGAATAGTTCATTGAAAGTTAATTCTCCAATATCACTAAACGACAACAACTAGGTGTCTGTCTAGGGAGTGTGTGAAATCCTTGATATAACCAGCGTTTTCAGGATCCTCCTCTCAAAAGGGAGTTAAGCACGAGGCAGTGTGAGCGGTTGTTGATTGGGATAACCCCTGGTCGGTAACTGTGTAGCGCCGGCTATATAGCCAGGATTGTATTCGTATCTGGGGGCTCTTCCAAGAGTTTCGGGCTTTTCTACCCTGCCCATACGGTCAATCCCGCCTGCGACTGTCCGCCTGAGCTTTGATTATATTGAGGTGACCTTAGTGACCTTACCTAGGATATCTAGGGGGTACTTGTGGAGGTTATTCTGCATGTGTCCCGGCCAGGTTGGGGTCGGACAGCACAGTCGCTTTACGCGTTGAAGCTGAGGGCCAAAATAATTGGTTACGTACCTCTGCTTGTCGTGACAAGGACCTCTCAAGCCTCTCCTAGGCGAGACATACCGGCCACATTCGGGAGCTCACTTATCCAGCCCTTGTTTGATTGCATTTGGCTTTAGATTTTATTATTGATTTCTCTATGCACGCTAGTTGGCCTAGGGTTGACGTAAATAGAGAGTCTTTTCTATTTTTTGAGTCATTGTGGAGTCGGGTGCGGTTCCGCGCCATTCTCGTCGTTTAGCAGGACTTCTGCCTTCTACTTCTCCTCCCCCTTTGGGAGAGGGACCTAGACAGTCTAGATGGACCATGTCACACATTGATTCACACACCATGGGAGATCATTCAGAGGATACATCTGAGCCACCTCCTCCCATTCGCGTTGACAATGGGGAATTCATGCTTACTTATGACCCTTCACCCGACCTAACTGAGTTAGGACCTATGATTTCGGAGATAGGAACCATACATGATAGACCTAGTCACTCTAGGGTTGACCCCTCGTTGACACATTTCCGGTATGGAATGCCAGAAGATGCCGAGACTCACTTTGAACCTGCCAGTACTAGCTATGGTAGTTATGCTACGACTGGTTTTCCTATGCACAATTAGACATTTCATGTCGAATCCGATTTTGAGCCTAGCACTATGCCTGCGGGAAATCCCATGCCTTACCTTGCGGAGAGGTTTGGGAGTACTATTCACATTGCACCTTCCATCCTAGTGGTGGAAGCTCCATCTTATATGCCTCCTAGGTCTAGAGTTAGTGATCCGATAGGGATACCAGGTCCCAGACGAGTGACGATAGGCACTAGTACATATCTTCTTACAGAGATTCCTTCGTCCTCGCTTATGATTTCTTCAAATGTAAACCCTCCACCTTACTCATGTGGTCCTTCGAGTTGGCATGTAGCTACGAGTCAGATCCGTACTACGATTACTAGACCAATTGTGTCTCAAGCCTACATACCACCCGTGGTTTCGAGAGGTTATGTTCATGTTTCTAGAGGTCAGATTGCTACTTCCACGACATATATCCCTACTTTCGGTGTGTATATTCCTACTTTCGGAATGTATATCCCTACCTATGGAGTGTCTCATGGGGCATCGCAAGCGATGACCTATGGACCCTATTATGGGACACAGTATGGACAGGTCTCTTCACCTTATGGAGGCGAGTATTCACAACCTGCTTACTCTCCTAATTACGGCTTTGTAGCTCCTACTAGTCAAGGTCCACCTCATTATGGTACTTCCACGCCACCATATACGGGTCATACAGGAGGAGGTCACTATGGCAAAGGTCATGATGGTAATCAATCCTATTTGAACCAGGGAGCGGTCCATAGGCCTCATCATCCTAGGCTCCCTTTCCTCACGACACTCAATCTACCAGACTTATCGAGACTTACGAACGATCCTGTGGCTCATGACCCGGCTTGGCCAGCTGTCCCTACCAAGCTTCCTTCGAACATACCTAAGTTCAAAGGCAAACCAGGAGAGGATTCGAGTGAACACGTTACGACATTCCACCTATGGTGCTCTTCCAATTCATTGCATCAGGACTCAGTCCGTTTGAGACTCTTTCAATACACCCTTACAGGGCTTGCGGTGAAATGGTATATAGAGTTACCTAGGGGTGCCTTTACTTTGTTCGACGACCTTGCGATGACTTTCCTTAATCACTTCCAGCTACCAGTGCACTATGATGTTGGTACTGAAATCTTGTCAACATTTCAACAAGATAAAGCCACCCATATTTCTGATCATATTCAGGAGTGGCGTAGACGGAAGAGATTAATCAAAGCCTTTATACCGCCGAAGTTCCTCCTTGAGTGGTTTCTCAAATATTTATTTCCATATATAGCAAAGGATGTTTCCACATTCGGAGTACGAAATGAGGAACAAGCCATCTTTAGGGCGCAGGAACTAGACTTGATCTATGCTCAGTCTGGTTTGTTATATGAGATTATACCTAATGCTCCTCGTTCTAGTTTCGATCCCAAGGTCAAACCTGGACCACATGCCGATGGCATTGTGGGTTGTACAAGTAAGAAACCTGGAGGTTCGGTTGTGAAACAAGTTGCCCAGTTGTCCATCAACCAATCTGCCTCGAGACAAGCTACGGCTTCGTCTCAGTCTGCCCAAATGGTGAATGTACTTGCTATGCAATCGTCCAACCAGAAGGGTAACCAGCAACCCGGATGGAATAGAAAAAAGGGTAAAAACAATAATAATAAAAAGGGTGGAAATAAGAATGAGAATGCCAATAATAATGACAAGAACGGTAAAAATGCTGGGGGGGACAAGCAGAATAAATGTAAGGTTAAGTTTCCTTGCAAGTTATGTAAGGACGATCACCTCACTTACTTGTGCCCTAGAATGGATGAAGCTTCGAAGTTCATAGCACAGGGCCCAGTTGTGTTAACAAACCCTTTACCGCATAACCAGAATATGAACTCGAAGTCCCATGATCAATCTAGTGATGAAGATCCAGCTGAAACTAGTGGTCGTGGGTGCATTAATATGGTCCATGCCGCGAAAGTTGTGACGCGTGCAAAAGATTATACTTCGTCACAGCCCAACCCAGGCAAAGAACCTGATCCACCAGGAACCCCTTTGCACATTGAGAAACCTGTGGATAAACCTGAGGCTGCACCTCGCATTCCTAAGGGGGTACTTAATCATTCAGGGCATAACCCAAATTCCCGAGCCGCCCATAATTATTCAATTGTCGAGGACTTGGGCCATGCTCCTTGTGCGATGTCTACATTGGAAGTGCTTCAGAGTTGTCTGTCGCAAAGGAAGGCTTTGCTTTCCGCTCTTGGTGTCAATGGTGATGATTCTTCCTCGGTGATCAAATTTGAAACCGCAGGACATCAGCCTCGCTTGCCCTACTATGTGTCCCTTTTGGTGCATGTAGAATGTCTTAATATGATCATCAAGCGCACTGTGATTGACGAGGGCGTTCTTGCTTCTGTGATGTCTTTGTCTTGTTGGAAATGTCTCGGTTCTCCTGAGTTGTCAAAATCTATGACCATGTTAACTGCTTTTGATGGGAGATCGTTTAGGCCGCACGGTATCCTTCCTTCCCTTAAAGTTCGTTTGGGAGGGAAGACCATTGCGATAGAGGTTGAGGTGGTTGATGCACCCCTTGACTACAATCTCTTACTGGGAAGGAACTGGATGTATAGTATGCAAGCCATTGCATCTTCCATGTTTTGTGTTGTATGCTTTCCTCATAATGGGAAGATTGTAATGATTGATCAAATGGCATTCAAGAATCCGCCTGTTACTACATCTTCGGAAGCTTCGGTTTCGAAAGTCGAACATTCCCAGCCGGCAACTGGGAGTGTGGGTGTAGGCATGTATCCATCCCTCATGGGAACCTTTAGTAGTCCTGCACCCGTCCTCATGATAGGATCTAGTTTCGATGGTACTTCGATGTCTACGAGATCGGTGCCTTTTCGCACAAGTCATATGGGAGATCCTTGGATTCTTCCTTCACCGAGTCCTTCGAGTGAGGCCATCGAGACGAGCATGCCGTTTCATACAGTCGTGATAGCTTACCAAGCTAATCTCCAGTTTGCTAGAGAGCCTTATTCTTCCTCTTCGGGAACGGAGGAGGAAGACCCCTATGTGCTACCGGCATGGGTAGTACAATCTTCTCATGCCCACGACTGCCTTGATATGGTTTTCCCTTCAGATGAAGCGATTATCAAGGCTATGTTGGGAGTTGAGCCACCATGGGAGGAACTTCATCAGAGATCATACTTCCTTCCAGAGCTTGACCTTTTGGAGCATGAGGATTATAGGGAGATTCTTAGTCAGAAAGTTGGTAGACCTATGGTTCCATTAAGCTCTCCTGGTCAGATGGCTGATGGAAACATGGTGAACATATCATCAACTATTCCTATCAACATTTCTCGCAACCCTGGTACAATTGAGAATTTCTACATTGGGGTGGATTGTTCCCAAGATGAGATTCTGGAGTATACCAAGCTATTCAAGGAATTCCGTGATATTTTTGCTTGGTCTTACGATGAGATGCCAAGGATTGACCCTAGGATTGTCGAACATGAGATTAAGACTTACCCCAATGCTAAGCCTATGTTACGGAGAGAAATTCCTATGGCTTGGGGTACCACAACAAATAGCTAGACTCCAAAAATCAATCTTTCCCAATATGCAATAGAAATAAAATATCTAACACTAAAGGATCGAACCTCGTACCTTATTCCAGACGGTTGAAGTAGATCCCCATTGAGCTTTCCAATATTCAGCTTGAATTGATGTAATACTTCCTCAACAATAAGTAAACAATACAAGCATACTATATTTCATGGTGTTAGATCTATTCTAGCATATATAATCAATAATGTATAAGCATTTGACATATTCCAATGGATACAATATTCATTCAAATACACATTACTGGACAGGAAAAGATATTTCTATTAATATGAATCAGAGATTACAAGTGACAACCTTTGACGGCACATCTGCGAACCGGAGAAACTAAATCCCCCACTTGGTCCTCCACCACCTCAATCCTCCATCACTCAAATAGCAAGCTCACTAGCAAAAGGCAAGCTTGGGAATAACACAACAGTGCTCCAAGGGACAAAGGGATGCAGACTCAAGCATAAGTTCTAGCAACAATGGACTATAGTTTCGTTACTCTCAATTCTCTCTTATGCTTTCAATGTCTCAATGGGTTCCTTATATAGTTTTTCAAAGGGTTAATGAAAGGTCGAATCCGTGCGATCTCAAGACATATGGAAGGCCAGGAGTCATATGAGTCGGATCCAAGTCAAGGAATGCTCCAAAAGGATTTGGATTATGTACACATCCCGATGTACGTGACTATAGAGGGAATATCCGCGTATGTATGCGGTTATCGGGGAAAAATCCGCGTATATCACTTTTCTTATGTTTTTAGGGATGGTCAAGGATACATCAAAAGACAAAAAGTGGTTCATAGGGGCTAATGAGTATGCAGCGGGACCGGGGAAGGCCATACAATATGTGATTCACCTAGTGTGGTGAAATCTGCTATAACAAATGCCCCCTAATGTATGATATCAGAGGGGTTATACGATGGCCGAAATACATTATAATTCCATCCCAGAAGTGAAGTGATGAAGGTACCCAAATGGAAGACCAGCCACCCAATCAGCATAGCACAATAATACAACTCTGCATATAACTACAAATACATATAGCAGTCCCGGATACATAAGAGTACAATGGCCATGAATAGGCATGAATCATGATAACACATATGTGGCCATCGCCACATACAATATACATAGATCAGAATCTCCATGATGAAGATATACAAAGGACCATGATCTCCACAAAGGCTGAAGATATATAATAGATCAAGATCTCCATAGTGGCTGGAAATGTCTGACATATACTGGAACAAGTCATGAGAGCTGAAATCTCATGAACACTGGCACGATCAAGGAGGTAGCATATACTGGATGCCACCAATCTGGAAGGTCTTCTACACACACCGCTACGAGTACATGTCCTACTATGCGAATAGAGGTGTCAAGGTCGAACATAGTAGTCCATCATCTGATTACCAGTCATTGATGTATACCGTTAACAGACGCGAGATCACCCACCAATGAAAATGGGAATCAAGGTACTAGAGTGCAAACTAACAAGTGTGAATAAATTTGTTGAGGTCGAACACTTGAGAGAATCCATCGATCAGGGGACATTGATGTATTCCCAAAACTGTCGATGGCTGGAGAACCTGCCACTGATGACTGCAAGTCTCAAGGCACTCAAAATGACTCTAGACTCCAATCCCAGAATAAATGATCTGAAGTCGATGGGATGAAATCCACTGGAAGGAGGGGATTAGGGCATCCCCCATCATCCAACATGAGGTACTCAGCAAGGCTGTATAATGTGGAAGGATTCGATCATAAGGTGCATGAACCAATAGCTATACCGGGAATGGCTGACATGCAAAGTCAAGATGACTGAGGAATGGCCGACTCAGGTTTCAAATTCCTTCGAACAAGACCATAATGGCATATGGTGACTGAATGAAGGCAGCATAGACTCGATATACAAACTGGGACATCTCTATGACACAGGAGGCATCAATAGGGGCTCCATAGAGACTGGAAGCATAACCAGTCGGTGGAGATAAAAATCAGATAAATGAGTACAGCTCCTAAAGTCAAACTATAACCCAACCAATGGATGTGATATAAAGTGCTCTGTTCGAAGGAGACACGACTCGACAGCTGCCAAATATAATATCTTTTCTTGTCCGCCTTTTTGGTTTTTTTATTTTTTTTGGTCTTTTTCAGTTATTTGAAAAGCTTGAAAAAAGAATAAACTAGCTTTATAGTTACAAACTAGGAGGATACAATTGTCATGAGGGAAAACAAACTAGTTCCAAGTAGTGTAACATACCTATGCTCAATGCAAGGATACATGTGTAGGATATCGACACTCGGGGGAAAATCCTCTCCCGGTAAAAAGGGAATCAAGCAGCGAAAGATATAAAGAAAGGCTCTGCATGGCTAGACATGAGACAAGCTGGGGCTATATGGCTTAAACGCAATGTCAGGGGAGCCGGCATAAAGCTCAATCAGACAGGAAAAGCTCATGATAATGCATCCACAACTTGATACAAGGGAGTCTGGGGAATCATGGCCAGCATAAGATCAAGAGGAGTATGAGGCTCTTGCTAAATGTCATGGCAATACTATACAACGGACTCCCACACCCTAAAGGGAGAAACATCGGCATGGGAACCAAATGCAAATAAGGTGCTAACTATGGTACCCATGTAAGGTGAGGCTCTACCACTCATATCATGCCACTTCTATAGCAGCAAGAAGGTTCCGCGACATAATAGAGTGGGTTCATACCTAAGGATATAGTGACATGGTCATAAGGTCATGCAAAATGCAAACGATGGTGAACCTAACCTATATGCTAGTGTAGACGTTATACTTGAGATCAGTACGAACGTGTCAATCCACAGGCTGAAACGGCGCTGAAAATGGTCTTCTACATCACACATTAGGTCAGAAACGGTCCAAAATGGTTAGAAACGGTCAAAACTATAGGAAAGGGGGTAAAAATTTTCAAATATTTGAAAATTTTTCTATAAATAGTAAAAAATAGATATCATTTGAAGCTTTTACCCATTGGAGCTCTGATTTTCAACTGCAAATTCTAGGAGATCCAGCCGGCGGAATTCACAACCGTTTCTTCCAGGTATTTACTCATGTTCTCTGCTTGCATTTCAATATAATTTTTACAAGTTTTCATGGTCAAATGAGGTTATTAAGTCCAATTCTACATGAGCGTTGTGGCCCACGCGGGTATCGAAGCTTTTTCCGCATATAGGGCTGGATATATGCTGAAAAGGGGCTAGAAACCGCGTACATACGCGACTGTTTGCAAAACAGCCGCGTATGACGCCGCGCAAAAGGATTTACAAGAATCTAATGGACATTTGGTCAATTTCTCATGCAGGATTGTGCTAGAGTGGCGAGAATGCAAGCATGGTGAAGTAGAGGAAGCAGTAAGGGTTGACAGAATGGCTCAAGAAGCTCTAAGAATATGTGGACTCTACAAGTTTTGGTCCCTAGGTGGCTTGAGGGCCAAACCAAGACTGCTACAGATGTTGGTAGACTATTGGGATCCAGACTCAGAGTCCTTTTGGATGGACGGCATGTCCCTCACCATTGAGGTGGAGGATATCTACTTTATCACAGGTCTATCTAGATGAGGGGAGATGGTGAACCTTCGTGCCCTAGGAGGGCCAGGTCATGGGCTTACTATCGATGAGTACATAGCTGTGTACTGCTACCCAGAGACTGAGAAGGTGGGGATCCAAGTTCCCACCAATGCTATACAGGTGCTGGGCCTAAAGGCCATACTACTGATGCTGGGTAGGATAGCAGGCTTAGCATCACTCCATCAGGCCTCTCGGCCACTGATATTCTATGCAGTGGAGTGTATGACACCGACCATCTACGACTGGAGTACTTCACTACTGAGCAACATGAAATATCAGCTCAGTGAGTGCAAGGCAGGTAGGATATGGAACTTCAGGTTCAGCAGCATTTTGAGCACATTTTTCTTCAAGCGTGTTCCAGGATTGAGCCCTAGAGTGGATGTTCCTCTCCACGGGGTTCGAGATCTAGCCCAACGACGTTGGGCAGACGCGATGTGCAGACTGGGAGGTGGTAGGGTGGCCAAACCTTATCCAGTAGACTTTTTTCCATGGTGGCGATGACAGATTGTTTCCATAGATGACTACCCTTATGCAGGGATAGATTTCTGGGGAGATCCGGATAAGCCATTACCACCAGGATCAGCATATGGAGACATAGGTAACGAATCTCGACCCTTAATCTTTTTAACATTTTTGGAGTATTTAATTTTTTTTGTGTTTTCTTGATTAATGGAATCAAAAAGACATGTTTTTGGGTGACAATACATAATGACATCTACCATTCATGTGTAGATGTGGGACCACGGCGACCAGAGGGCTTCCCACGTCATAGACGGAGGGGAAGAGGAGACGATATCACCGGTGTGGATGCGGAGCGAACGCTCCAAAGCATCCATACCAACTTCGTGCAACTTACTCACAGGGTTCCCATGGCACAAGTTGAGGACTTGCCTAAGGCTATGCAGAGATAGGTGGTGGGTGTACCACGCACATGGGTGCGTTTATTCCGATGGCTAGCTAGAGCCATGGTGACATATCATGATCACAACCCTCCTCCACCTCCACAGGACTAGACACCTGGGAGTGTATCTATTTTGTACTACCATGTATGTGATGGTGACTTTCAAAGCCCCAATTTTGTATTATGACACTATGCACTACCACATTTTTTATATATAAAAAAGTTTTATGGTGATCGATTTATTTATTTACATGTGTAAAAATTGTGTTTATGGTTAATTGATGATGAATGAAACAAATGCCAATCTAACACATAGTTAGCATATGAGTCAGCAACTTGATTATAATTTCTTGGAATGTGTATATATGTTATACTCTCAAATTGTCATTCTAACAATCTCACACGTAAGAATCTCCTCAATAATGTCGGATCTCTAACATGGTACAAACCATTGAGTTGTGACACTACTAACTCTGAATCAAGACGTACCTCAAGAGAGAGAACACCATGAGAAATGGCATCCCGTAGAAGCTCGATAACGGCACTATATTCAGCAACATTGTTGGAAGATGGCCGTAGACATACACCTCCTGAAGACAGTACATGACCCATAGGAGTATAAATCACCCAAACAGTTGAGGCTGAGTGTTGAGTGTGACGGCTTGCACCATCCGTGAATCCTATATAGGTGGAAGATTCCATTGACATCTGCCACAAGAAATGGAAACTAATCACAAACCCGATCACGATAAACAAGACCTAACTGTGCAAAAAATTTGTACAATAATATACAACAAGCAGCCTTGGCTAAAGATCATGCATAGTATTTTTTGAGATAGAGCCCATTTCTAAGATCCACCAAGGCCGTCCCCTCGTAATCCACTAACTCATAGGCACCCTTCTCTAACATGCGCTTGACCACATAAGGACCACGCCACATAGGATTGAACTTCCCTGCCCCCAAGGGTTCTTTCGATTGATCCCACAAAAGGACCAAGTCTCCCTCACTAAACACTCTTGGATAGACAAACTTATCGTATTGGGCCTTTACACGACGCTTATTAAACTCTAGAGTCACCAAGGCATCTCTACGCTGCTCATCGAGTTGCTCAAGGTGAACCAAACGCTCCTCCAAAGGCGAAGTGTCTGGTAAGATTTCCACGGCTAACTTCAACGAAGGAATCTCGCATTCAACTGGCAATATCGACTCCACTCCATGCATAAGATGATATGGAGAAAAACCAGTGGCAGTCTTTACCGCGGTTCGATATGCCCACAAAGTAGGGTATAACATAATATGCCAATTCGTCTTGCTTTGTGCGATGGTTCGTTGGAGAATGGACTTAAGTGATTTATTCACTGCTTCAACCTATCCATTCGCTTGAGGATAGTAAGAAGAGGAGTGCTCTTGCTTATACCCTAACTTGGATGCCAACTCTTCCATCATATGGTTCTGAAAGTGCGAGCCATGGTCAGTGACAAGCTCTCTCGGAATCCCGAACTGAGAAATGATTTGGTTGAATACGAAGTGAGCAGCTGTCTCACCGTCCAATTTTACTGTAGGCATTTCCTCAGCCCATTTCATGAAGTAATCAATAGCCACTATGATATGATGGTGCCCCCCAGCTGAAGCTGGGTTGCAATCCATAAAATCGAGCCCCCATTTGGTGAAGGGACCGGCGGTGATAATAGGGTGTAACAGGGAAGGCTTCGAGCGCATATTACGTGTGAACACCTAGCAAGGGTGGCACCTCTTGACCGCTTCAATACAATCCTTGAAGATCGACAGCCAAAAATAACCCGTTCTCAAAATATTTTGAGCTGTAGAAAGCCCAGATAAATGACCACCACACGCCCCTCCGTGGCAATCATTAAGCACTACCTCAGCCTCATCATGAGTTAAACAACGTCGTAAAAGGGAATCTACTCCACGGCGGTACAAAGTATTGTCCACTATGAGGTAGTTCTTGGAGACGTGATGTAATCGTCATCGTTCATCTTGCAAGAGGTGAGTAGGGGTCCTCTGCATTTGCAGATATACTATGATATCTCCGTACCATGGGTTAGCCATTGAGATTAAGAAAATGTGTTCATCAACGAACGTATATTCACATACCAACTCCTTAGACTCGCTTGAAAAATCCAATATGAGGTCTGCAAAGATTAAAGATTTGTTCGACTTTGCCGAAACAAATTCGAGATCAAACTCTTGCAGGATGACAATCCATTTATTATATTTTCCCCCAATCATCCTACGTGTGAGGACGAATTGAAACGGATTGACATGGGAAACAACCAAGGTCTGGCGAAGGAGAATATAATGTCTCAAATGCTGCACCGCATGTACGGTAGCTAAGGCAAGCTTCTCGACATGAGAATACCGAATCTCTGCGTCATAAGGTTTCGGCTCAGATAATATATGACATGCTCCTGGAGCTCCTCATCCTCTTGAACCAAAACCATACCAATCGTCTCTAAAGACGCGGCCACATATAATAGGAAATCACGGCTATAATCCGGAGGACTAATCACCGGGGTCGATGCTAGGGCTCGCTTAAGTGCATCGAAGGACTCCTGGGCTCACTCATCCCATTCAAAGGGAGTATCCTTCTTCAGGAGACACATGAAACCTCTAGTCAAATTGGAAAAATTGACAACAAATCTTCGTAGG
This sequence comes from Pseudotsuga menziesii, assembly GCA_001517045.1. Lineage (NCBI taxonomy): Eukaryota > Viridiplantae > Streptophyta > Pinopsida > Pinales > Pinaceae > Pseudotsuga > Pseudotsuga menziesii. The sequence goes on from LPNX011052460.1 coordinate 233,653, forward strand.
AAGTTTTCCATGCCTTGCAAACACTGAAGATGACGAATATTTCGCGGGGGAGACAACTGAAGTATTTCCTCAACCTTCAAAGGGTCGACTCTTATACCCTCTTTCGAAACAATAAATCCTAACAAACGACCCGATTTCATGCAAAAGATGAACTTATGAGGGTTTAATCTAACAGCATAGTGCCAGCATCTTTCGAACACCAATCTCAAGTGATAAGAATGACGCATCCTCATGCAAGAATGAGCAGCGAGGTCATCCAAAAATACTTCAATAATGGACTTGAGATCATGGAAGATCAAGGTCATCGCCCGCTGAAACGTAGCTCCGGCATTTTTAAGGCCGAAAGGGATTTTCCGATACGCAAATGTTCCCCAAGGACAAATAAATGCGGTCTTATGTTGGTCCTCAGGTTTAATTTGAATCTGATTATACCCGAAAAATCCATCCATAAAGGAGAACACCTCGCTACCCGCACACTCATCCAAAATCTGATCTATAAACGGTGTGGGGAAGTTATCCTTAGGACAGGTACGATTTAAATCACAGAAATCAGTGCATATACGGATCGCTCCCTGCTTCTTATCCATCGGAACGGGGTTTGAAACCCACTCCGTCAAGGGAACAGGATAGATGAAACCAGCTTTCAATAGCTTCTCTATCTCTGCCTTTATGGCGGGTGCTTTCCTAGGATTTACCGCGTGTAAATGTTGTCGAACAGGCTTAGCGTTGGGGTAAGTCTTAATCTCATGTTCGACAATCTGAGGGTCAATCCCTGGCATCTCATCGTAAGACCAAGCAAAAATATCACGGAATTCCTTGAACAGCTCGGTATTCTCCCAAATCTCATCTTGGGAACAATCCGCCCCAATGTAGACATTCTCAATTGTACCAGGATTGCCAGAAATGTTGATAGGAATAGTTGACGATATGTTCGCCATGTTTCCATTAGCCATCTGACCAGGAGAGCTTAATGGAACCATGGGTCTACTAACTTTTTGACTAAGAATATCCCTATAATCCTCATGCTCCAAAAGGTCAAGCTCTGGAAGGAAGTATGATCTATGATGAAGTTCCTCCCATGGTAGCTCAACTCCCGACATAGCCTCAATAATTGCTTCATCTGAAGGGAAAACCGTATCAAGGCAGTCGTGGGCATGAGAAGACTATACTGCCCATACCAACAACACATAGGGGTCTTCCTCCTCTGTCCATGAAGAGGAAGAACAAGGCTTTGTAGCAGACTGGAGATTAGCTTGGTAATCTATCATGACTGCAGGAAACAGCACGCTCGTCTCAATGGCCTCACTCGAAGGACTCGGTGAAGGAAGAATCCAAGGATCTCCCATATGACTTGTGTGAAAAGGCACCGATCTCGTAGATGTCAAAGCACCATCGAAACTAGATCCTATCATGAGGACGAGTGCATGACAACTAAAGGTTCCCATGAGGGACGGATACATGCCTACACCCACACTCCCAGTTGCCGGCTGGGAATGTTCAACTTTTGGAACCAAAGCTTCCGAAGATGCAGTAACAGGCGGATTCTTGAATGCCATTTGATTAATCATTACAATCCTCCCATTATGAGGAAAGCATACAATGCGAAACATGGAAGACGCAATGGCTTGCATACTATACATCCAGTTCCTTCCCAGTAAGAGATTGTAGTCAAGGGGTGCATCAACCACCTCAACCTCCATCGGAATGGTCTTCCCTCCCAAATGTACTTTAAGGGAAGGAAGGATACCGTGCAGCCTAAATGATCTCCCATCAAAAGCAGTTAACATGGTCGTAGATTTTGACAACTCAGGAGAACCGAGACCCTTCCAACAAGACAAAGACATCATAGAAGTAGCAGCGCCCTCGTCAATCATAGTGCGCTTGACAATCATATTAAGACATTCTACATGCACCAAAAGGGACACATAGTAGGGCAAGCGAGGCTGATGTCCTACGGTTTCAAATTTGATCACTGAGGAAGAATCATCACCATTCACACCAAGAGTGGAAAGCAAATCCTTTCTTTGCGATGGACAACTCTGAAGCACTTCCAATGCAGACATCGCACAAGGACTATGGCCCAAGTCCTCGACAACTGAATAATTTTGGGTGGCTCGGGCATTTGGGTTATGACCCGAATGCTTAAGTACCCCCTTAGGAATGCGAGGTGTAGCCTCAAGTTTATCTGCAGGTTTCTCAATGCGCAAAGGGGTTCCTGGTGGATCAGGTTCTTTGCCTAGGTTGGGTTGTGACAAAGTATAATCTTTCGCACGTGTCACAACTTTCGCGGCACAGACCATATTAATGCACCCACGACCACTAGTTTCAACTGGATCTTCATCACTAGATTGATCATGGGACTTCGAGTTCATATTCTGGTTATGCGGTAAAGGGTTCATTAACACAGCTGGGCCCTGTGCTATGAACTTCGAAGCTTCATCCATTCTAGGGCACAAGTAAGTGAGGTGATCGTCCTTACATAGCTTTCAAGGAAACTTAACCTTACGTTTATTCTTCTTGTCCCCCCCAACATTTTTACTGTTCTTGTCATTATTATTGGCATTCTCATTCTTATTCCCACCCTTTTTATTATTATTGTTTTTACCCTTTTTTCTATTCCGTCCGGGTTGCTGGTTACCCTTCTGGTCGGACGATTGCACAGCAAGTACATTCGCTGTTTGGGTAGGATGAGAGCAAGCCGTAGCTTGTCCCGAGGCAGATTGGTTGATTGACAACTGAGCAACTTGTTTCACAACCGAACCTGCAGGTTTCTTACTTGCACTACCCACAATGTTGTTGGCATGTGGTCCAAGTTTGACCTTGGGATCGAAACTAGAATGAGGAGCATTAGGTATAATCTCATATAACAAACCAGACTGAGCATAGATCAAGTCTAGTTCCTGTGCCCTAAAGATGGCTTGTTCCTCATTCTGCACTCCGGATGTGGAAACATCCTTCGCTATATATGGCAATAAAGATTTGAGGAACCACTCAAGGAGGAACTCCGGCGGTATAAAGGCTTTAATTAATCTCTTCCATCTACGCCACTCCTGAATATGATCAGAAATATGGGTGGCTTTATCTTGCCGAAATGTCGACAAGAGTTCAGTACCAACATCATAGCGCACTGGTAGCTGGAAGTGATTAAGGAAATTCATCGCAAGGTCATCGAACAAAGTAAAGGCACCCCTAGGCAACTCTATATACCATTTTGCTGCAGGCCCTGTAAGGGTGCGTTGAAATAGTCTCAAACGGACTGAGTCCTAATGCAATGATTTGGAAGAGCACCATAGGTGGAATGTCGTAACGTGTTCACTCGGATCCTCTCCTAGTTTTCCTTCGAACTTAGGTATGTCCGAAGGAAGCTTGGTAGGGACAGCCGGCCAAGCCGGGTCATGAGCCACAGGATCGTTCGTAAGTCTCGATAATTCAGGTAGATTGAGTGTCGCAAGGAAAGGGAGCCTAGGATGATGAGGCCTATGGACCGCTCCCTGGTTCATATAGGATTGATTACCACCATGACCTTGGCCATAGTGACCTCCTCCTGTATGACCCGTATAGGGTGGCATGGAAGTACCATAATGAGGTGGACCTTGACTAGTAGGAGCTACAAAGCCGTAATTAGGAGAATACGCAGGTTGTGAATACCCGCCTCCATAAGGTGAAGAGACCTGTCCATACTGCGTCCCATAATAGGGTCCATAGGTCACTGCTTGCGATGTCCCATGAGACACTCCATAGGTCGGGATATACATTCCGGAAGTAGGAATATACATACTGGAAGTAGGGATATATGTCATGGAAGTAGCAATCTGACCTCTAGAAACATGAACATAACCTCCCGAAACCATGGGTGGTATGTAGGCTTGAGACACAATTGGTCTAGTAATCGTAGTACGGATCTGACTCATAGCTATGTGCCGATTCGAAGGATCACGTGAGTAAGGTGGAGGGTTTACATTTGAAGAACTCAGAAGCGAGGACAAAGGAATATCTGTAAGAAGATATGTACTGGTGCCTATCGTCACTCATTTGGGACCTGGTATCCCTATCGGATCACTAACTCTAGACCTAGGAGGTATATAAGATGGAGCTTCCACCACTGGGATGGAAGGTGCAATGTGACTAGTACTCCCAAACCTCTCCACAAGGTAAGGCATGGGATTGCCCCCAGGCATAGTGCTAGGCTCAAAATCGGATTCGACATGAAATTTCAAATCATGCATAGGAAAACCAGTCGTAGCATAACTACCATAGCTAGTATTGGCAGGTTCAAAGTGAGTCTCGGCATCTTCCAGCATTCCATACCGGTAATGTGTCAACGAGGGGTCAACCCTAGAGTGACTAGGTCTATCATGTATGGTTCCTATCTTTGAAATCATAGGTCCTAACTCAGTTAGGTCAGGTGAAGGGTCATAAGCAGGCGTGAATTCCCCATCGTCAACGTGAATGGGAGGAGGTGGCTCAGATGTATCCTCTGAATTATCTCCCATGGTGTGTGAATCAATGTGTGACATGGTCCACCTGGACTATATAGGTCCCTCTCTCAAAGGAGGAGGAGAAGTAGAAGGCGGAAGTCCTGCTAAACGACGAGAACGGCACGGAACCGCACTCGACTCCACAATGACTCAAAAAATAGCAAAGACTCTATATTTATGTCAACCCTAGGCCAACTAGCATGCACAGAGCAATCACTAATAAAATCTAAAGCCAAATGCAATCAAAAAAGGGCTGGATAAGTGAGCTCCCGAATGTGGCCGGTATGTCTTGCCTAGGAAAGGCTTGAGAGGCCCTTGTCACCACAAGCGGAGGTACGTAACCAATTATTGTGGCCCTCACCTTCAACGCGTAAAGCGACTGTGCTGTCTGACCCCAACCTGGCTGAGACACATGTAGAATAACCTCTACAAGTACCCCCTCGATATCCTAGGTAAGGTCACTAAGGTCACCTCAATATAATCAAAGCTCAGGCGGACAGTCGCAGGCGGGATTGACCGTATGGGCAGGGTAGCAAAGCCCGAAACTCTCGAAAAAGCCCCCAGATACGAATACAATCCTGGCTATATCACTGGTGCTACACAGTTACCAACTAGGGGTTATCCCAATCAACAACCGCTCACATTGCCTCATGCTTAACTCCCTTTTGAGAGGAGGATCCTGAGAATGCTGGTTATATCAAGGATTTAACACACTCACTGGAAAGACACCTAGTTGTTGTCGTTTAATGATCTTGGAGAATTAACTTTCAATGAACTATTCCAAGATCCTAAAACCTAAGCTTGTTGGTGCACCCTAGAAAAGAAAAGAGTGTAATTCATTTTAATTAGCATTGATTTTAGTTGGATTTATTACTCAAAAATAGGATATGGTCATGCAACTAATGGTGTTATGATGCAACAAGAAGCAAAATGCACACCTAACAATCAATGCAAATGCATTGTCCATGAAAACAGGGTATGCGTACTACGTGTAATGCACAATTTCTTCTTCAAATGCTGAATGCAAATTTCCCTATATGAAGTCCTAACTATTACTCCAAAGCAAATCTAGATCTAGTGCAAGTACAATGCAAAATGCAAAATGCAATGCATGATGATAAGCAAATGTTTTCGGATTTTTTGAAAATAAAGAGATACAAAAAGCAAAAGAATGATTCTACCCACCCTAGACTCTTCAAACACACATAAAAAGCATTCCAGCAAAGCACTAAGGTAAACGGACTCTAATGCACTAATCTCAAACAAAAAATCAAAGATGCCATGACAAGAAATTTCTTAAAAGAAAAAAAATTTAGGCTAAAAAAAAACGTTTCTGGTCAGAAACAGAGGTATTAACAGACTCAGGCAATGCCAAAGGAGACTCAGCAGCTAACAAAATTCACCCAGCAATCCACTATCTTCCACAAAAAGGTAAAAACAAGGGTATACGCGACTGTGCGCAGTGAACCCGCATGTATACGCGAAAATCCCAGGGGAAACCGCGTGTATACGCGACTGTAAGTGACAAAATCGCGTACAGGAAGAAAAAGATGCACAAATCCAACGTAAATAGATAGGTTGAGACTAAATTCACACCAATCAGGCTCTACTAGGCATACATTCCCCCATACCCGACACAGAAACAAGAGAGAGAGAGCAATTCAAATACATTGAATGCCAAGAAATCAACCCCCAAAGGACAATTACTAGGAACTCCCCAGCGGAGTCGCCAATTCTGTTACGGAGAGAAATTCCTATGGCTTGGGGTACCACAACAGACAGCTAGACTCTAGAAATCAATCTTTCCCAATATGCAATAGAAATAAAATATCTAACACTAAAGGATCGAACCTCGTACCTTATTCCGGACGGTTGAAGTAGATCCCCGTTGAGCTTTCCAATCTTCAGCTTGAATTGATGTAATACTTCCTCAACAATAAGTAAACAATACAAGCATACTATATTTCATGGTGTTAGATCTATTCTAGCATATATAATCAATAATGTATAAGCATTTGACATATTCCAATGGATACAATATTCATTCAAATACACATTACTGGATAGGAAAAGATATTTCTATTAATATGAATCAGAGATTACAAGTGACAACCTCTGACGGCACATCTGCGAACCGGAGAAACTAAATCCCCCACTTGGGCCTCCACCACCTCAATCTTCCATCACTCAGATAGCAAGCTCACTAGCAAAAGGCAAGCTTGGGAAGAACACAACAGTGCTCCAAGGGACAAAGGGATGCAGACTCAAGCATAAGTTCTGGCAACAATGGACTATAGTTTCGTTACTCTCAATTCTCTCTTATGCTTTCAATGTCTCAATGGGTTCCTTATATAGCTTTTTAAAGGGATACTGAAAGGTCGAATCCGTGTGATCTCAAGGCATATGGAAGGACAGGAGTCATATGAGTCGGATCCAAGTCAAGGAACGCTCCAAAAGGATTTGGATTATGTAATGTCCCCGGTTTCGACCCCGTTTACATGATGTATATAATGTAATTAATCATGGTGAGGAGCTCAAGGCAAAAGCCCCACCATCGATTTGGCTGTGTATGTTTCGGCAATGGGGATAATTGCCGATGGTATGTCATGCTATCCGGCACATTTTAATTTGGCATCATGTAAACCCGCACATCAATTAAAATAAACCACAACCAGCTACAGCAGTGCAATGTTGAATGAAAAGGGCATGGTTCCGAAGGATAAGGGGTGGGGGATGTCAAACCTTGGTTATGGGGGAAAAACCCATGTTTTATTGCCTTGTTGTTTTGCCACCTTTGTTGTTTGTCAACCTTTTTAATGCTTCAACTGGTGGTTGGGGAAGTTATTGCTGAAGTGGTGGTGGTTGTGGCAGGCTGTCAGCCTTACCCAATTGCCCACTCCACCCATGTCTGCCCATTCTTCTCCCTCACGCACTCTTCCCTGGTCAGTTCACTCTACCACGATTTTGGTCTGTTGGCTTCTCATGCAGGGGCTCTGGGCGTTTTTGGGTCTCACACAGGTTTTCTTCCTCTCCCCACGAGTTGCTGAGTACCCACGAACTGCAAAATCGTGTCCTTCCTGTTGAGTGTGCATCCACGGGAAAAAACGGAGCTGTTTTTCTTCACGCAGGGTCTCCATTGTCTGTTATTTTCCTTGCTGGGTCGGATTGTTTACCCACGCATAGGTATTCTTCTGTTTGGGGTGCACATAGTGAGCTGAGAGCCGTGATTTTGCATCCGCGATTGACTGTGAAGGGCCATTCACGTTTTTAGCTGTCTCACAGGTTAATTGGGTCATTTTTCCCTGTCGTGAGTCGTGCTCACTGTTTTTGCTTTGGGGCTATTGTCTTCCCCATGTTTCTTGTTGGCAGCGGTGTCCAACTGCGTTTTGGGCCACTGGGTTTTTGTGGTGAGTCGTTTTTCTGCTGTGAGCTGTGTTTGAGTATCCCATAGCTATGTCGGAGTACTGTTTCTTATCCACTGGGGGATGTGGAATGTTACCACTGTTTTCATTGTGAAATTGGGCTGTTGTTGCTGAGTTGTTTTGGCCACGTTAGGGCCAAAACCAACTCTGTGTTTTCCTGTGGACTTGAGATGTACTCTTCTTCTGTTTGGGATTATCCCTGGTTGCCTTTGTTCCTTCACAGGGTTGTGAAGGGTGGTTTTGCTGCTGGTATGCAGTGGTTGTCCCCTTGGGATGTGCTGGCTTGGCTGCTATTGATGGCCTGTTAAACCCAGCAGTGTTTGGGTTGGCTGACTGTGTCCCCTTGGCTATGTGTAAGCCTGCAATTGACCCTTATCCTGAAGGAATCATGCCCAGCTCGGGGGTGGCAGCGTTGCTGAGAGATTGATGAGCAAGCTGGCCTATGGTTGGGTGGAACGTTGCAGCGACGCAGCTGGTTGCGGGTGAATTCTTCATCCACAGATAAGTGCTGCTATTCTATCTCTGCAATTATATTGATGTAAATGAATAATGATGAACATGATTAATGCTGGAATGTATGTTTGCTTCCGCTGTTTGATGAAAGAATTATGCATTGAGTAATTGTGCATGTAAAATGATCGACTGTGCATCCTGTTATGCATGTTGTTTAAACTTGCAAATTTTCAGCATTATTGACTGTTGTTTATGTTCATGGGCTGTTTGCCCCTTTGATGATTTGATTGGTATGCTCATCGCGTCCTCTTCGCCGGATTGAGGGATGGGGACGTGACAGATTATGTACACATCCCGATGTACGCGACTATAGAGGGAATATCCACGTATGTACGTGGTTATCGGGGAAAAAGCCGCGTATATGACTTTTCTTATGTTTTTAGGGATGGTCAAGGATACATCAAAAGACAAAAAGTGGTCCATAGGGGCTAATGAGTCTGCAGCGGAATAGGGGAAGGCCATACAATATGTGATTCACCTAGTGTGGTGAAATACGCTATAACAGCCTATTTGATAGTGTTTACGCATGGTAATTCCTAAGAAAGCACCCGCCATAAAGGCAAAGATAGAGAAGCTATTGAAAGTTGGTTTCATCTATCTTGTTCACTTGACGGAGTGGGTTTCAAACCCCATTCCGGTGGATAAGAAGCAGGGAACGATCCATATATGCACTGATTTCCATGATTTAAATCGTGCCTGTCCTAAGGATAAATTCCCCACATCGTTTATAGATCAGATTTTGGATGAGTGTGCGGGTAGCGAGGTGTTCTCTTTTATGGACGGCTTTTTCGGGTATAATCAGATTCAAATTAAACCCGAGGACCAACATAAGACCGAATTTATTTGTCCTTGGGGAACATTTGTGTATCAGAAAATGCCTTTTGGCCTTAAAAATGCCAGAGCTACATTTCAGCGGGCAATGACCTTGATTTTCCACGATCTCAACTCCATTATTGAAGTATTTTTGGATGACCTCGCTGCTCATTCTCGCATGAGGATGCATCATTATTATCACTTGAGATTGGTGTTCGAAAGGTGCCGACACTATGCTGTTAGATTAAACCCTCATAAGTGCATCTTTTGCGTGAAATCGGGTCGTTTGTTAGGATTTATCGTTTCGAAAGAGGGTATAAGAGTCGACCCTTTGAAGGTTGAGGCAATACTTTAGTTGTCTCCCCCGCGAAATATTCGTCATCTTCAGTGTTTGCAAGGCATGGAAAAATTCCTACGAAGATTTGTTGTCAACTTTGCCAATTTGACTAGAGGTTTCATGCGTCTCCTGAAGAAGGATACTCCCTTTGAATGGGATGAGTGAGCCCAGGAGTCCTTCGATGCACTTAAGCGAGCCCTAGCATCGGCCCCGGTGATTAGTCCTCTGGATTATAGCCGTGATTTCCTATTATATGTGGCCGCATATTTAGAGACGATTGGTATGGTTTTGGTTCAGGAGGATGAGGAGCTCCAGGAGCATGTCATATATTATCTAAGCCGAAACCTTATTAACATAGAGATTCGGTATTCTCATGTCAAGAAGCTTGCCTTAGCTACCGTACATGCGGTGCAATGTTTGAGACATTATATTCTCCTTCGCCAGACCTTGGTTATTTCCCATGTCAATCCGTTTCAATTCGTCCTCACACGTAGGATGATTGAGGGAAAGTATAATAAATGGATTGTCATCCTGCAAGAGTTTGATCTCGAATTTGTTTCGGCAAAATCGAAGAAATCTTTAATCTTTGCAGAGCTCATATCGTATTTTCCGAGCGAGGCTGAGGAGTTGGTATGTGAAGATATGTTCATTGATGAACACATTTTCTTGATCTCAATGGCTGACCCATGGTATGGGCATATCATAGTATATCTGCAAACACAGAGGACCCCTACTCGCCTCTCACGAGATGAACGACGACGATTACGTCATGTCTCTAATAACTACCTCATAGTGGACAATACTTTGTACTTCCATGGAGTATATTCCCTTTTACGACATTGTTTAACTCATGATGAGGCTGAGGTAGTGCTTAATGATTGCCATGGAGGGGCGTGTGATGGTCATTTATCTGGGCTTTCTACAGCTCAAAATATTTTGAGAGCAGGTTTTCTGGCCGTCAATCTTCAAGGATTGTATTGAAGCATTCAAGAGGTGCCACCCTTGCTAGGTGTTCGCACATAATATGCGCTCGAAGCCTGCCCCGTTACACCCTATTATCACCGCCGGTCCCTTCACCGAATGGGGGCTCGATTTTATGGATTGCAACCCAGCTTCGGCTGGGGGGCACCATCATATCATAGTGGCTGTTGATTACTTCACGAAATGGGTTGAGGCAATGCCTACAGTAAAATCCGACGGTGAGACAGCCGCTCACTTCGTATTCAACCAAATCATTTCTCGGTTTGGGATTCTGAGAGAGCTTGTCACTGACCATGGCTCGCACTTTCAGAACCGTATGATGGAAGAATTGGCATCCAAGTTAGGGTATAAGCAAGAGCACTCCTCTTCTTACTATCCTCAAGTGAATGGACAGGTTGAAGCAGTGAATAAATCACTTAAGTCCATTCTCCAACGAACCATTGCACAAAGCAAGACGAATTGGCATATTATGTTGTACCCTGCTTTGTGGGCATATCGAACAGCGGTAAAGATTGCCACTAGTTTTTCTCCATATCAGCTTGTGCATGGAGTGGAGTCGATATTGTCGGTTGAATGCGAGATTCCTTCATTGAAGTTAGCCATGGAACTCTTACCAAACACTTCGCCTTTGGAGGAGCGTTTGGTTCACCTTGAGCAACTCGATGAGCAGCGTAGAGATGCCTTGGTGACTCTAGAGGTTAATAAGCGTCGCGTAAAGGCCCAATATGATAAGTATGTCCGTTCGAGAGTGTTTAGTGAGGGAGACTTGGTCCTTTTGTGGGATCAATCGAAAGAACCCTTGGGGGCAAGGAAGTTCAATCCTATGTGGTGTGGTCCTTACGTGGTCAAGCGTGTGTTAGAGAAGGGTTCCTACGAGTTAGTGGATTACGAAGGGACGGCCTTGGCGGAGCCTAGAAATGGGCTCTATCTCAAAAAATACTATGCATGATCTTTAGCCAAGGATGCTTGTTGTATATTATTGTACAGCTTTTTTGCATAGTTAGGTCTTATTTATCGTGATCGGGTTTGTGATTAGTTTCCATTTCTTGTGGCAGATGTCAATGGAATCTTCCACCTACATAGGATTCGCGGATGGTGCAATCCATCACACTCAGCACTCAGCCTCAGCTGCTTGGTTGATTTATACTCCTATGGGTCGAGTACTATCTTCAGGAGGTGTATGTTTATGGCCATCTTCCAACAATGTTGCTGAATATAGTGTCATTATCGAGCTTCTACGAGATTCCATTCGCATGGTGTTCTCTCTCTTGAGGTACGTCTTGATTCAAAGTTAGTAGTGTCACAGCTCAATGGTTTGTACCATGTTAGAGATCCGACGTTATTGAGGAGATTCTTATGTGTGAGATTGTTAGAACGGAAATTTGAGAGTATAACATATATACACATTCCAAGAAATTATAATCAAGTTCCTGACTCATATGCTAACTACGTGTTAGATTGGAATTTGTTTCATTCATCATAAATTAATCATAAACACAATTTTTACACATGTAAATAAATAAACCGATCACCATAAAACTTTTTTATATATCAAAATGTGGTAATACATAGTGTCATAATACAAAATTGGGGCTTTGAAAGCCACCATCATATACACAGTAGTACAAAATAGATACACTCCCAGGTTTCTAGTCCTGTGGAGGTGGAGGAGGGTTGTGATCATGACATGTCACCACAGCTCTAGCTAGCCGCCGGAATAAATGCACCCATGCGCGTGGTACACCCACCACCTGTCTCTGCATAGCCTCAGGCAAGTCCTCGACTTGTGCCATGGGAACCCTATGAGTCAGTCGCACGAAGTTGGTATGGATGCTTTGGAGCGTTCACTCCGCATCCACATCGGTGATATCGTCTCCTCTTCCCCTCCGTCTATGACGTGGGAAGTCCTCTGGTCGTCGTGGTCCCACATCTACACATGAATGGTAGATGTCATTATGTATTATCACCCAAAAACATGTCTTTTTTATTCCATTAATCAAGAAAACACAAAAAAAAAATTAAATACTTCAAAAATTTTAAAAAGAGTGAGGGTCGAGATTCATTACCTATGTCTCCATATGCTGATCCTGGTAGCAATGGCATTTTTGGATCCCCCTGGAAATCTATCCCTGCATAGGGGTAGTCATCTATGGCAACAATTTGTCGTCGCCACCATGGAAAAAATTCTGCTGGATAAGGTTTGGCCACCCTACCACCCCCCAGTCTACGCATCGCATCTGCCCAACGTCGTTGGGCTGAATCTCGAACCCCGTGGAGAGGAAAATCCACTCTAAGGCTCAATCCTGGAACACGCTCGAAGAAAAATGTGCTCAGAATGCTGCTGAACCCGAAGTTCCGTATCCTACCTGCCTTACACTCACTGAGCTGATGTTTCATGTTGCTCAGTAGTGAAGTACTCCAATCATAGATGGTCCATGTCATACACTCCACCGCATAGAACATCAGTGGCCGAGAGGCCTGATGGAGTGATGCTAAGCCTGCTGTCCTGCCCAGCGTCAGTAGTATGGCCTTTAGGCCCAGAACCTGTATAGCGTTGGTGGGAACTTGGCTCCCCACCATCTCAGTATTTGGGTAGCAGTACACAGCTATGTACTCATCGATAGTAAGCCCATGACCTAGCCCTCCTCGGGCACGAAGTTTCACCATCTCCCCTCGTCTAGATAGACCTATGATAAAATAGATATCCTCCACCTCAATGGTGAGGGACATACCATCTATCCGGAAGGACTCTGAGTCTGGATCCCAATAGTCTACCAGCATCTGTAGCAGTCCTAGTTTGGCCCTCAAGCCACCTAGGCACCAAAACTTGTAGAGTCCGCATCTTCTTAGAGCTTCTTGAGCCATTCTTTCGACCCTTGCTGCTTCCTCTACTTCACCATGCTCGCATTCTCACCACTCTAGCACCATCCTGCATGAGAAATTGACCAAATGTCCATTATATTCTTGTAAATCCTTTTGCGCGGCATCATACGCGGCTGTTTTGCAAATAGCCGTGTATGTACGCGGTTTCTAGCCCCTTTTCCGCGTATAGCCAGCCCTATATGCGGAAAAAGCTTTGATACCCGCGTGGGCCGCAGTGCTCATGTAGAATTGGCCTTAATAAACTCATTTGACCATGAAAACTTGTAAAAATTATATTGAAATGCAAGCTGAGAGCATGAGTAAATACCTGGAAGAAACAGTTGTGAATTTCGCCGGCTGGATCTCCTGGAATTTGCAGTTGAAAATCAGAGCTCCACTGGGTAAAAGTTTCAAATGATTTCTGTTTTTTACTATTTATAGAAAAAATTTCAAGTATTTGAAAATTTTTACCCCATTTTCTATAGTTTTGACCGTTTCTAACCATTTTGGACCTTTTCTAACCTAATCTGTGATGTAGAAGACCATTTTTAGCGCCGTTTCAGCCTTTGGACTGACCCGTTTGTACTAATCTCGGGTATAACGTCTACACTGGCATATAGGTTAGGTTCACCACTGTTTGCATTTTGCATGACCTTATGACCATGTCACTATATCCTTAGGTATGAACCCACTCTATTATGTCACGAAACCTTCTTGCTGCTATAGAAGTGGCATGATATGAGTGGTAGAGCCTCTCCTTACATGGGTCCCCTAGTTAGCGCCTTATTTGCATTTGGTGCCCATGCCGATGTTTCTCCCTTTAGGGTGTGGGAATCCGTTGTATAGTATTGCCATGACATTTAGCAAGAGCCTCATACTCCTCTTGATATTATGCTGGCCATGATCCCCCAGACTCCCTTGTATCAAGTTGTGGATGCATTATCATGAGCTTTTCCTGTCTTATTGAGCTTTATGCCGGCTCCCCTGACATTGCGTTTCAGCCATATAGCCCGAGCTTGTCTCATGTCTAGCCATGCAGAGCCTTTCTTTATATCCTTCGCAGCTTGATTCCCTTTTTTACCGGGAGGGTATTTTCCCCCGAGTGTTGATATCCTACACATGTATCCTTGCATTGAGCATAGGTATATTCCATTGCTTGGAACTAGTTTGTTTGCCTTCATGACACTCGTCTCCTCCTAGTTTGTAACTATAAAGCTAGTTTATTCTTTTTTCAAGCTTTTCAAATAACTGAAAAAGACCAAAAAAATAAAAAAACCAAAAAGTCGGACAAGAAAAGATATTATCTTTGGCAGCTGTCGAGTCGTGTCGCCTTCGAACAGAGCACTGTATATCACATCCATTGGTTGGGTTATAGTTTGACTTTAGGAGCTGTACTCGTTTATCTGAATTTTATCTCCACCAACTGGTTATGCTTCCAGTCCCTATGGAGCCTCTATTGATGCCTCCTGCGTCATAGGGATGTCCCAGTTTGTATATCAAGTCTATGCTGCCTTCATTCAATCACCATACGCCATTATGCTCTTGTTCGAAGGAAGTGGAAACCTGAGTCGGCCATTCCTCAATTATCTTGACTTTGCATGTCGGCCATTCCCAGTACAGTTACTGGTCTATGCACCTTATGATCGAGTCCTTCCACATTATACAGCCTTGCTGAGTACCTTGTGTTGGATGATGGGGGATTCCCTAATGCCCTCCTTCCAGCGAATTTCATCCCATCGACTTCAGATCATTTATTCTTGGATTGGAGTCTAGAGTCATTTTGAGTGCCTTGAAACTTGCAGTCATCAGTGGCAGGTTCTCTCGCCATTGACTGTTTTGGGAATACATCAATGTCCCCTGATCGATGGATTATCTCAAGTGTTCAACCTCAACACATTTATTCACACTTGTTAGTTTGCACTCTAGTACCTTGATTCCCATTTTCATTATTGGTGGGTGATCTCGCGTCTGTTAACAGTATACATCAATGACTGGTAATCAGAAGATGGACTACTATGTTCAACCTTGACACCTCTATTCACATAGTAGGACATGTACTCGTAGCGGTGTGTGTAGAAGACCTTCCAGATTGGTGGCATCCATTATATGCTACCTCCTTGATCGTGCCAGTGTTCATGAGATTTCAGCTCTCGTGACTTGTTCCAGTATATGTCAGACATTTCCAGCCACTATGGAGATCTTGATCTATTGTATATCTTCAGCCTTTGTGGAGATCATGGTCCTTTGTATATCTTCATCATGGAGATTCTGATCTATGTATATTGTACGTGGCGATGACCACATATGTGTTATCATGTTTCATGCCTATTCATGGCCATTGTACTCTTATGTATCCGGGACTGCTATATGTATTTGCAGTTATATGCAGAGTTGTATTATTGTACTATGTTGATTGGGTGGCTGGTCTTCCATTTGGGTACCTTCATCACTCCACTTCTGGGATGGACTTATAATGTATTTTGGCCATCGTATAACCCCTCTAATCTCATACGTTAGGGGGCATCTGTTATAGAGGATTTCACCACACTAGGTGAATCACACAATGTATGGCCTTCCCCTGTCCCGCTGCAGACTCATTAGCCCCTATGGACCACTTTTTTTCTTTTGATGTGTCCTTGATCATCCCTAAAAAACATAAGAAAAGTGATATACGCGGCTTTTACCCCGATAACCGCATACATATGCGGATATTCCCTCTATAGTTGTGTACATCGGAATGTGTACATAATCCAAATCCTTTTGGAGCGTTCCTTGACTTGGATCCGACTCATATGACTCCTGGCCTTCCATATGCCTTGAGATCGCATGGATTTGACCTTTCAATATCCCTTTGAAAAGCTATATAAGGAACCCATTGAGACATTGAAAGCATAAGAGAGAATTGAGAGTAACGAAACTATAGTCCATTGTTGCCAGAACTATACTTGAGTCTGCATACCTTTGTCCCTTGGAGCATTGTTGTGTTCTTCCCAAGCTTGCATTTTGCTAGTGAGCTTGCTATCTGAGTGATGGAGGATTGAGGTGGTGGAGGCCCAAGTGGGGGATTCAGTTTCTCTGGTTCACAGACATGCCGTCAGAGGTTGTCACTTGTAATCTCTGATTCATATTAACAGAAATATCTTTTCCTGTCCAGTAATGTGTATTTGAATGAATATTGTATCCATTGGAATATGTCAAATGCTTATACATTATTGATTATATATGCTAGAATAGATCTAACACCATGAAATATAGTATGCTTGTATTGTTTACTTATTGTTGAGGAAGTATTACATCAATTCAAGCTGAATATTGGAAAGCTCAACGGGGATCTACTTCAACCATCCGGAATAAGGTATGAGGTTCGATCCTTTAGTGTTAGACATTTTATTTCTATTGCATATTGGGAAAGATTTATTTCTGGAGTCTAGCTGTCTGTTGTGGTACGCCAAGCCATAGAAATTTCTCTCCGTAACAGCTATGACACTCGTCTTCGTTGTGTCCAACTGACTTACAAAACTTGCAGTAGGGATTCTTAGGAACTTGGACATATCTCTACAATAGGTAGCAATCTTCAGGTTGATGCTGACCAGTTGTTCTACAGATCTCACAATATAGGATAGTAGGGTTAAATGGGTTTGGTGTATTAGTATTCAGATAATTTCTTACTGCAAGGGAACTGTTCTCTGTCATGACCTTCTGTCTTACATAGAGTACACCACACCTCTTCACGAGTATCTTTCCCTTTCTTCATGTCGCAAATCTCCAAAGCCATTTCTGCCAACTGTGCTTGTATTTGGGCTATTCAAGAATTATCTCCGACAGGAGCTGTTTCAAGCTTCATAGCAATTTCCAATGCTTCTTGCTGATCAGCAACCTTCTGTTGCATGAGTGGAGTCCTGATATGTGGAAAAAGTGCTGCAATGAACCATTCTTTATGTTGTTCTGGTCCAATAGTGAAGCTAACTTGATCTAGCACAACCTTGAACCTCTGATCAAAGTCCCAAACTGATTCACCTCGCTTCTGCTGAATTTACTTTAGTTCAGTTATAGACTGCGACTCTAATTTAGGCTTCTTAAATTCTTTAATCATTGATTTTTTAATGTCCGCCAAGATATAGTTTTGAGTACTGGAAAACTTCATAAACTAGGTCAAAGCTTGGTCTCTAAAATATGTGACCAGCTGCGTTGTTCTTGTATTCTGATCCATAATATTCTTAGCAGTCCAAACAGCTTTGCATAAGAACCAAAACTGCTCTGGATCCTCTTATTCAGTTCCTCTAAAGACTGGGAGCTTGATATCATCATTTACATGGGCCATAGTTGATTGAGGGGGGGGGAGGGGGAGGAGGAAAACTGGTAACAGGGGGGAGGAACTTACTGAGGTATACTGACCTGCGACACGACTACTCGGGATAGGGTTACTTTCAGACTGCGACGGGTTCTCAGGGATAACAGATCTTCGCTGCGGAGTTATAGGAGTGTTTCTAACAAAAGGGGTTTCTTCATATTCAGACTCTTCTGGGCTTAAAGGGGTATAATCGGTATTCTATCCTAGGGTAAAGGATCCAACAGTTCTCTTGTATCTTTTACCGCTTCGAAGCAAACCACTTTGCTCGTCGAAGTCACTTTCACTTTCAAACATAGGTTAGTAGCACTAAATCTAGCAATCTAATTCAATGAGCATTATGCGTTTTTCAACCAAGAGCATTTTAATTTTCAGACTAAGTGAGTTCAAGTACTTACCCCTTGGTCCTTTGAAGAACCGCCTTTCTACTTCGCTGAAAGAAGTATGTGTGTCAATGGCGAACTCCGTCACAAATGCTTCAAGGGTTCACTTTGTCTAGAAGTCAACAGCTCTAGATACCGCGTTGTTCACTCTTTTCAACAGGTTAATTCTTTCTGGGGTCCAGGAAGGAGACTGATCTTCTTGGAAGTTTGTCCTTCTTTCTGTCAACCTGGATAACCACTGGTGCTATTCTATGTGGATACTACCAAAGAAAATTTCATAAATATCAGAAAAAACGTACCTTTACAAGAAGTCATCTGAGCTACGACGAGGATCTTTATTTTCTTGTTCAGCAAATTTCAGATAGGTGTCCTCAACCCAATCACCGATTTCTTTTACTGAGGGCCTCCAAAACATATCCCTCCAGGTACGACGTAGATCCCTCTTGAGCAGATACTGGTTCAACCGGCAACGGAACCAATTTGTTGGTTGTTTAGGGAAAAACCAGGTTCTTATACTATTATTTTAACCAACAAAAAGACCCACAGTGTTGGCCCTTTCGGAAACAACCTCTGAATAGGTTGCAGTCTCACCTGAAACAGCTATGGGGTGCCACAGAATGAGGTTTCTGCAGGCAAAAGAGGGATATTACTGTACCTTTAGCCTTAACAAATATTAAACATATAACATAGAGCTTCAACAATCACTTAATTAGCTTCGCAGTTTAGATAAATAGACAGTTACTTGCTTAACCCTTAACTGGGAATTCACAGCAAAGTTAATACTTAACAATATATCTTACTTATCCTTCACCTACTTATCAAATGCATAAAACAAAACAGCTCAAAAACAAAAAGGAACCACCACAATACGCGATATACGTGGTTCACCCCCAGTGTAGGGGCTACGTCCATAGAACTATGTTTTATTCAACTCTTTACAAACAACACTTGTGATCTACGCACTCAGCTGCAGATCCCCACGCACTCAGCTGCAGGTCTTCTCAATAATCCCAAAACTGCGCACTTAGCTGCAGATATCTTTCTTCGATCTGCGCACTCAGCTGCAGATCCTTTCTTACAAAACCCTCTGCGCACTCGGCTGCAAAGGTCATCCATGCACATAGCTGGGACTTAAACTTAAACCCTAAAATAGGCCTTAGCTTCTCATCAAATTATCATCATCATAACAACAACAACAACAACCTAACTCCTTTACATAAGTGCCTATTTATACAAGTGCACTATTACAATACCATGTGTTTAAACCATGGGCTAATTACAAAAAGAGGGGCTTCGACCCAACCCCGACACCCCTAAGACTATTTTGGGCCGCAACTCCACTTACAAGCTTCACACCAAAACCACGGAGTTACCAAAATTAAGGACCTTCAAGGTCCGCGCCCCAACATTCACCCAAGCCACTGAAAATTTCTTTCTTCCACAACGTATCTCATTTGCTTTCAGTGGTTATGAGTATCTAGGGTTTTGTTTGCTTGCTGCCGAAAGCTAGGCTTTCGGTGGCTAATGAACCACCAACACTTTCTCCTAAGCCACTGAAACTGAATTTTTCCCCAACGTATTTCATTCGTTTTCGGTGGTCAACGTCCTCCGGAAAACCCTCGTTAAGCTGCCAAATCAAAAGCTTTTCAGTGGCTAATGAGCTGTTGGAAAGCTTGCCTAAGCCACCGAAAGTCCTTTTACCTGAATTTTAACCAATGACGTAATGAGCAAACTTTCGATGGATAATCATGGTCCTGCGTTAAATTGTTAGCTGTCAAAAGCTAGGCTTTTCGTTGGCTAATGAGCTCTTGAAAATCTCGCCTAAGCCACTGAAAGCTAAAACTTTAAAATTTATCAACTAACAGAACATCAGATATCCCAACTTTGTTAGTCACCCCAATGTCTTTCATAATATGACTTGAAATCTTCATCCTATCAAAAAAATAAATTGTATGAGTGAACTTATTGAAAATAGAATTATTTTGGGAGATAACACGTTCACAGAAAGTGATACATCTTTCAAACATGGGTTCCCTATTCTCAAGTGTTCCAAATTATCCTGTAGTTCTAATTCCATTGAAACAACACGATTATCTAGTAAATTCATATATTTGAGCAACCATTGAGATGCTACTATCAGTGGTAAGTGTACCAAATTAACACATCCTTTGAAGTCTATATACTCAAGTGTGTATATTTCTCCCATTTAAATATCTAGTGGAATGGATAACTTACTATAGTCTCGCAGTATTAGATATTGCAGTTGCAATAACTGAGAGAAGGATTTTGGAAGTTCCCTAATGCAATTTCCCATGCAAATTCAAATAAATAACTTGAGCATACAAGTAGCGACGAGAGTTGTTAGACGATTCCAACAAACCAACCAAATCGAAATAAAAATCAAACCAACTCCTTGAAAGTCTTTGGCGCATATTTTTTAGTTAAGCTCTGATGTTGTCTTCATGCCTCAAACATCCATTGTTATTGAGATCTCTTCCAAGTTCAAACTAACCCACTCCAAGCATTATGCAACCAGTAATGAGGATGGGTGATGTTATCCCTAAAGTTGAACCTAGACTATGGGATTCAAGCTTAAGGAAATATTGTTCTCAAATATACAAATCAATGAAATCAAACTGATATACAAGTAAAGCTATTGGAAAAGTGTCCCAACTATCAATGAAATAGGCTGGTATAACATGAAAGCTGTAGGTAAAATCAAACAATCACTGAAGACCCAAAGTGATATAAAATCAAGGTTGTTTGTACAATTCACACAATTATAAGTGGACTAAACTGATATGAAATCAAAAGCTGTAAAAAGCATCACACAGTTTACAATAAACTAAGCTGGTACATATCACACACTGGTATAATATGAGTATTTGTAAGAAGATGAAAAATACAGGCTGGTAGGTCAATAAGAGCTGCAAGATAATCCACAAAAACTATATAACATAAGATAAAATACAGAATTCAATAGCAACGTTACTATGATCCTGAAAATAAGAAGTGAAACTGCCACTGTCTATAAAACTATAAAGATAATTGTCTCTCACGATAAGAATTAGTGCAATGGAATATGAATGACCATATGCATAACAAAATTATCAAAAAAACAATTTATGACATATAGAAGCAAATCATCATCATGTTTCATTCATAAACAGAACCTGTACAGAAGTTGCATCAAGTCTATGTCATATAGGCAGTGCTTTAAAACAGGGCTTGCATTCTCCAACATCTACCAACCTCTATCCCTCCCCTCTTCTGAAAGGAAGAACTCCCCTCTTATACAAAAAATGTTATCCATAAACTAACCATAGATCCTATATTCAAGGATCGAACCTTCTCTAATATAGGGCAGTTAATCCCTTTAAACAAGTATTAGATTACAAGTGTAAACTAAAAGAGACATATGTATCTTTAAATGCTTAAATGCTGCTAGAAGATATTGACCAAATCCTTAATAGTCTGGAGATGATGAGATTAGATTTCTAACTCAACTCCTTGAAATCTGGAATCATTGGAAGTGCTACCTTCAAATTCGAAATGCTCGTGACCATAAGTGGAAATCACCATTCTCGTCCTCTGTCAATTCCTTAATGCCAAGTAGCAATGGACTGTTGAATATCCAACTAAAAGCACAGGTTTGTCCTTGTTTTTCCCTTTCTTGAGCTCGCTCATCTAGCCTTCTGATACGAGGTGCCAATCTGCAAACATAATCTTGGGCCTTCCTTCCCTTGCTCGAAATATCTTCAATTTTCTCCAAATTCCATCTCTTGACCAAGAATTCCAAAATGTCAGCATAGTCCCTCACTGTGTATACACCTAATCTCTAAGCAACAGCTGAAAAGTGCTCAAACAAATTATCATCCTGCCCATCATACATTAAATGTGCAGGCATGGAAACCTTTTTCCGCATCATATCTTCAAAAGCTAACATTGTGGTGTCAGGGTCAATCTCAAACAGCTTTTCCACTATCTTAGTATATGCAGTGTCATGGCGCTTCTCTTCTGAAGCAATAGTTCCACATATCTGGGCCAGTTTTAGATCACCGTATCCTTTAGCAAATCTTGCAGTGTTACCATGTGATATAAATGTTGCTCTCTCCTAGAAAGAAGCGTATAAGAAGCCAAGATAGGGACTATTTTCTATTCGGGGATCCATTCCAGATCCAACTAGATACTGTATGGTTTTTTCAATCTGTCTCATGTCCACTCAGCCACATAAGTAAAGATATTTATTAAGAAGATCACCATGTCTATTCTCCTCAGCTGTCCACGTTGACCAGGATGTGGGACTGGCACCAATCTCATCTCTTACACCATCCAGGGTGTTCAGCATAGTCTGGTAAGTAGGCAATGCTTCCTCTGTAATCATATCTCCCACTAGACAAACTAAATAGTCATCTGGTAATTCAAGCGACTGCTCCCGCAATTCTTTAACTTCATCAATGAAGCCCTCAGAAGCTGGATCAGGTAAAAAGTCTTGTGGCTTCCAAGACTTCTCAATGGATTTCAAGTGAATCAATATATTTCTTGCTGCCCAGTCCTCAAGCAATTTAAAGATCTCAACTTTCTCAGGTGGCATGGAATGAGTCACCTGTTTATGAACTTCACGTGGTTGGACATTAATTTTTATCTTTCCAACTTCCTTGGCCTTGGGAGACAGCGTTGTGGTCATGGAAACCTTGTACGATCTGCCCAATTTGGCCAACCCAAGCTTGCTGCCATGGAAGAGTGGCTTAGGTGCAAGGATTCTCGTTACTGAGGAACAACCAAATTTGGGAGCTCCCATGCATTCTACAAGATAGACAGCATGCGCCATCTCTTCTCTTCATTTCACCAGCAGAATAATGAGAGAAATTTTGGGGAAAAATGTGCATTTAGTTGATTTTGTCATGATCAATGCTAGCACTCATTACATGAACTATTCAAATTTCGAAAATGAGAACATGTGTACCCTTCCATAAATGCCACCATACAACTCATTATTTCGTGAACAGGGGTGCATTTTTGTTTAAAACCATGTCCATACCGAATGCTCCAAAATTATGAATATGACAAAAGCTTATTATCATCTGAAATACCATGATATTAATAAATAATAAGCTTTTCAATGAAATACCAGTTGGACATTCTGTCATCAGAAATTAAAATGCTGCCAATTCAGGATATGCTGCCAGCTGTAAGAATTCCCCATATAACATATACTCTTTTGCACATACATGGGCTGAATGAAAATTTTGATGATTGTAGGTAACAAAGGAAACCCTAATGGTGAACAAATAATCAAAAAATATAAAACAAAGCAACATTAAAACAATAAAAACCAAGGATAATCAAAAAATTTAAAAATAAACAGGTGAAACAACCTTAGAGATAACATCTGGCTCCGTCTGGGGACAAAGTTTTCCTGAGAAACTTTGAGAACATGCTGACCAGTGCCTTCAAAAGTGTGCTAAGGTCACTTCTATCCTGCCATTCACTGCTTTTGAAAATAAGAAATACCGGTGCCTTGTTTCCATTGGGCTGGAGTCTTCATCACAAATCTTTGCTACTTAACAAACCACTGGCTGAATCTTTAAACTACTCTACAAACTAAAATAATATTGTCGCAACCATCTGATCACACTGTACAAACTTTAAAGAAATGCTTGGAGCATCAAGCTTATTTATTTACAGCTTCTACACTAATCAAAACTACTTTCTTTTGATCAGGTAAAATCATGCTTCCAATGAAGCCACACAAGTATTTGACTAACTGGTAAAACTTCTGATCTGGAGATGATGCATAAAGGAGCCCATGGAATATGAAAATTCATTTTAAAAGAAGGGAAAAGACAACCTTCATTTGATACAAACAATCTGACATTCGAGCTGCTCAAAGACTCCATATAATCAACAAATGGATCAATGAAGCTATAAGGAAATACCTTTTGCTGAAGATCAACATATCTCTGTATATTCTTTTCCTCATAATGGCTGCCACTTTCAGCTACCTGCAAATTGAATTGCAAATATGGTTGTTCAATGTCTTCTACATATTCAGGATGGTTGATTTCCACACAATGTTGTTCCTCATCAAAATTTGATTCATAGTTGCCATACACCTGTTGGATGCCCCTCAATTCAACAAAAGGTGATGTAGGGATCTGCTCTTTTTCATCTGAAAACTCATCATAGATTGGGATATCTTCAAAGTGAATCGGGTAATGTTGATCCAAATCTATAACTTCAATGTTTTCACCATAAAATGGAGCATTCTAATCGATTTCCAAAGATGAAGATTTTTGTTCTATGATGCTGTCATCAACTGTAATATCAGAATTTTGAAAAAATTCTTCTTGTAAAATAGAATCAGAGGAAGATAATAGATCTTCTTCCTTCTTTATATCATAACCACCGACTTCATCTTCACTACTGGAAAATTTTGCTTCTAAACTCTGCATATATAATGCATATACCCTACAGCAATCCTCAAAAAGGCACTCATCTGGGTAAATCCTCTCACAATATGAATAAAAGGCATCATGAAAATATTTCAAAGAGGAAATACTGGAAGGAGGAAGAGTTTTGTACCATTGTCTCGCACGACCATCTAATGAATACATAAACATCTTCATCAATACATCTTCATGATGTATACTCAGCTGATCCATGTATTGATAAAATTTAATTACATGATGTGCCGAATTATCCTCTTCCTTTTCTTCAAATTGGGGAAGAAAATATCCCCATTCATCCATGGTAGGTACTGTATTTGGAAAGCCAGGAACATCTAAGAAATTTAACGGAGCAAATCTCTGTGCCATCCTAGTTTCAAAACGCTTTGACATCTTGTAAAATCACCTCTAGATTCTTCAAACATGGAGTCGCCCGATGAATAAGTCTATAGTCCAAATAATGCCTTGCTCCTGTCCACCATCAAGAGCTGGATATGATCTTTGTCATTCTTTCCCAGGGAAGATATCTTTTCCTTTGTCTGTCCCCGGCAACGGCAGCAGAAGATGTTATCCCTAAAGTTGAACCTAGACTACGAGATTCAAGCTTAAGGAAATCTTGTTCTCAAATATACAAATCAATGAAATCAAACTGATATACAAGTAAATCTATTGGAAAAGTGTCCCAACTATCAAATAAATAGGCTGGTATAACATGAAAGTTGTAGGCAAAATCAAACAATCACTTAAGAACCAAACTGATATAAAATCAAGGTTGTTTGTACAATTCACACAATTATAAGTGGACTAAACTGATATGAAATCAAAAGCTGTAAAAAGCATCACACAGTTTACAATAAACTAAGCTGGTACATATCACACACTGGTATAATATGAGTATTTGTAAGAATATGAAAAATACAGGCTGGTAGGTCAATAAGAGCTGCAAGATAATCCACAAAAACTATATAACATAAGATAAAATACAGAATTCAATAGCAAGGTTACTATGATCCTGAAAACAAGAAGTGAAACTGCCACTGTCTATAAAAATATAAAGATAATTGTCTCTCATGATAAGAATTAGTGCAATGGAATATGAATGACCATATGCATAACAAAATTATCATAAAAACAATTTATGACATACAGAAGCAAATCATCATCATGTTTCATTCATAAACAGAACCTGTACAGAAGCTGCATCAAGTCTATGTCATACAGGCAATGCTCTAAAAGAGGGCTTGCATTCTCCAAAATCTGCCAACCTCTATCCCTCCCCTCTTCTGAAATGAAGAACTCCCCTCTTATACAAAAAATGTTATCCATAAACTAACCATAGATCCTATATTCAAGGATCGAACCTTCTCTAATATAGGGCAGTTAATCCCTTTAAACAAGTATTAGATTACAAGTGTAAACTAAAAGAGACATCTGTATCTTTAAATGCTTAAATGTTGCTGGAAGATATTGACCAAATCCTTAATAGTCTGGAGATGATGAGATTAGATTGCTAACTCAACTCCTTGAAATATGGAATCATTGGAAGTGCTGCCTTCAAATTTGAAATGCTCGTGACCATAAGCGGCAATCACCATTCTCGTCCTCTGTCAATTCCTTAATGCCAAGTAGCAATGGACTGTTGAATATCCAACTAAAAGCACAGGTTTGTCCTTGTTTTTCCCTTTCTTGAGCTCACTTATCCAGCCTTCTGATACGAGGTGCCAATCTACAAACATAATCTTGGGCCTTCCTTCCCTTGCTCGAAAGATCTTCAATTTTCTCCACATTCCATCTCTTGACCAAGAATTCCAAAATGTCAGCATAGTCCCTCGCTATGTATACACCTAATCTCTGAGCAACAGCTGAAAAGTGCTCAAACAAATTATCATCCTGCCCATCATACATTAAATGTGCAGGCATGGAAACCTTTTTCCGCATCATATCTTCAAAAGCTAACATTGTGGTGTCAGGGTCAATCTCAAACAGCTTTTCCACTATCTTAGTATATGCAGTCTCATGGCACTTCTCGTCTGAAGCAATAGTTCCACATATCTGGGCCAGTTTTAGATCACCGTATCCTTTAGCAAATCTTGCAGTGTTACCATGTGATATAAATGTTGCTCTCTCCTAGAAAGAAGTGTATAAGAAGCCAAGATAGGGACTATTTTCTGTTCGGGGATCCATTCCAGATCCAACTAGATACTGTATGGTTTTTTCAATCTGTCTCATGTCCACTCGGCCACACAAGTAAAGATATTTATTAAGAAGATCACCATGTCTATTCTCCTCAGTTGTCCACATACGTGTCCATGTTTCCCAGGATGTGGGACTGGCACCAGTCTCATCTCTTACACCATCCAAGGTGTTCAGCATAGTCTGGTAAGTAGGAAATGCTTCCTCTGTAATCATATCTCCCACTAGACAAACTAAATAGTCACCTGGTAATTCAAACGACCGCTCCCGCAATTCTTTAACTTCATCAATGAAGCCCTCAGAAGCTGGATCAGTTAAAAAGTCTTGTGGCTGCCAAGACTTCTCAACGGATTTCAAGTGAATCAATATATTGCTTTCTACCCAGTCCTCAAGTGATTTAAAGATCTCAACTTTATCAGGTGCCATGGAATGAGTCACCTGTTTATGAACTTCACATGGTTGGACATTAATTTTTATCTTTCCAACTTCCTTGGCCTTGGGAGGCAACGTTGTGGTCATGGAAACCTTGTGCGATCTGCCCAATTTGGCCAACCCAAGCTTGCTGCCATGGAAGAGTGGCTTAGGCGCAAGGAGTCCCGTTACTGAGGAACAACCAAATTTGGGATCTCCCATGCATTCTACAAGACAGACAGCAGGCGCCATCTCTTCTCTTCAATTCACCAGCAGAATAATGAGAGAAATTTTGGGGAAAAATGTGCATTTAGTTGATTTTTCCGTGATCAATGCTAGCACTCATTACATGAACTGTTCAAATTTCGAAAATGAGAACATGTGTACCCTTCCATAAATGCCACCATACAACTCATTATTTCATGGACAGGGGTGCATTTTTGTTTAAAACCATGTCCATACTGAATGCTCCAAAATTATGAATATGACAAAATCTTATTATCATCTGAAATACCATGATATTAATAAATAATAAGCTTTTCAATGAAATACCATTTGGACATTCTGTCATCAGAAATTAAAATGCTGCCAGTTCAGGATATGCTGCCAGCTGTAAGAATTCCCCATTTAACATATACTCTTTTGCACATACATGGGCTGAATGAAAATTTTGATGATTGTAGGTAACAAAGGAAACCCTAATGGTGAACAAATACTCAAAAAATATAAAAAAAGCAACATTAAAACAATAAAAACCAAGGATAATCAAAAAATTTAAAAATAAACAGGTGAAACAACCTTAGAGATAACAGGTGAATTCACAGCATAACCCCATAAATATTGGACGTTCATTTCCCATATAGATTCTAGGCAAGTCATCACTCCATAGCTCCTAGGATGATCAGTTAAATATGAACGAAATTGTGGAGCCACATTGGGTAAGGGGGGACTATGGCATACTCTATCTCTATCATTTTAGGTTATATTTACTTAAACAAAATAGATAAATTAGGGTAAGTAGTAGATCCCGTAGTAAGGGAAATGGTGTGTACCAATGTAGTGAGAATCTATAGATGTAGTATGGTAAGCATCTATGGATGTAGCAGTAAGGGGACGAGTTAGAAGGAGACCAGTAAGAAGAGTTGTAAATAAGGGAAGGAACAAGTTGTTGAGGAAGCACAATATTTTTGCGTGGGAGGGGAACAAAGGTGGGGCATTTGGACTAGGAATTGGACATGACTAGGGAATGATGACATAAATGTGAAGACTCCAACTAGGTAGTAGGGTGATTCATCTCAACTTGTCTTGGATATCCTCCTTAAGACTACTGAGAAACATTGCTTGCTTTAAAAATGAATCAATTCATTTTTTTCTTCTAATGGCCAAGCATTCAAAGGAATATACCTCCAGTGATAATACTATCCTTGTGCCCATACTTCCTCGTCACAGGAGATACAAACTATGAAGCAACAAGTGTGATGGCTGATTTTACCACTCTAGGTGAATCACACTTATATGGTCTTCTCCTGTCCCTTTGCAGACTCCTTAGACCCCTTGGACCATTTTTTGTCCTTTGATGTTTCCTTGACCATCCCTAAAAACATGTGAGAAATTATGCACGCGACTTTTAAACCCCTTATCACGTATATACACGGGTTTGACCCCTTAAACCACGTACATCAGGATGTGTGCATAATCCAAATACTTTTGGAGTTTTCTTTGACATGGATCCAACTCACTTGACTCCTAGCCTTCCCTATGCCTTCATATCGCTCAGATTCGACCTTTTATTACCCCTTTGAAAAGCTATATAAGGAACTCTATGGTACATTGAAGGCATATGAGAGAATTGAGAGCAAAGAAACTATAGTCCGTTGTTGCCAGAACTTATGCTTGAGTCTGCATCCCTTTGTCCCTTGGAGCACTTTTGTGTTCTTCCCAAGATTTCCTTTTGCTTGTGAGCTTGCTATCGAGAGATGGAGGATTGAGGTGGTGGAGGCCCAAGTGGGGGATTCATTTTCTCCGATTCGCAGATGTGCCGACAGAGGTTGTATCCATTGTAATCTCTTATTTTATATTAATAGAAATATCTTTTCTTGTCCAATAATGTATGTTTGAATGAATATTTTATCCATGGGATGTTTTCAAATGCTTATACATTGTTGATTATATATGCTAGAATAGATCTAACACCAATATATATAGTATGCTTGTATTGTTTACTTGTTGTTAAGGAAGTAATCTATCAACTCAAGCTGAAGTTGGAAAGCTCAACGGGGATCTATTCCAACCATCTGAAATAAGGTACGAGGTCTGATCCTTTAGTGTTAGATATTTAATTTCTATTGCATATTGGAAAGGATTGATTTCTGGAGTCAAGCTGTCTGTTGTGGTACCCCAAGCCATAGGAATTTCTCTCCATAATAGAATTGGTGACTCCACTGGGGAGTTCCTAGTAGTTTTCCTTTGGGGGTTTTCTATCGGCATTCAATGACTTTGAATTGCTCTTTCTCTCTTGTTTCTGTGTCGGGTCTGGGGGCATGTTTTCCTGGTAGTGTCTGATTGGTGTAAAGTTTGTCTCAACTTGTCTGTTTACCTTGATTTTTATGCACCTTTCTTCCTGTACACGAGTTTTGAACTCATAGTCGCATATACACACGGTTTTCTCTGCTATTTCAACATATACACGCGGGTTTACTGTGAAGAGTCGCATATGCCCTTAGTTTTTCCTTTTAGTGGAATTTAAATGGTTGTTGGGTGAGTTGTGATGATTGTTGAGTCTCCTTTGATACTGCCAGAGTCTGTATACACCTCTGTTTCTGACCATGGACATTTTTTTTAGGGTAAAATTCTTTTTTAAGAATGTTCTTGTCATTGCATTTTCAATTTTTTGTTTTGGGATTAGTGCATTAGACTTCTTTTACCTTAGTGCTTTGCTTGAGTGCTGCTTGAGTGTGCTTACAGAGTCTGGGGGTTGTAGAATCATTCTTTTGCTTTTTGTATCTCATTTTATTTCAAAAAATCCAAAAATATTTGCTTATCATCATGCATTGCATTTTGCATAGTACTTGCACTAGATTTTCTTTGGAGTAGTAGTCAGGATTTCATATAGGAAAGCTTGCATTTATAATTTGAAGAAAATTGTGCATTTCACATAGTAGCATACCCTATTTGCATGGACACAATGCATTTGCATTGATTTTTAGGTGTGCATTTTACTTCATGTTGTGTCATAACACCATTAGTTGCACGACCATATCCCTCTTTTGAGTAATAAAGCCAATTAAAATCAACGCTTAATTAAAATAAACTACACTATTTTATTTGATAGGGTTCACCAACAAGATTATGTTTTAGGGTCTTGGAATAGTTCATTGTGAGTAAATTCTCTAAGACCACTAAACAATAACATGTATGTGTCTAGCCAGTTTTTCTCAGGATCCTCCTCTCAAAAGGGAGTTAAGCACAAGGCAGTGTGAGCGGTTATTGATTGGGATGACCCCTAGTCATAACTGAGTAGCACCGGAGATATTTCCAGGATTGTATTAGTATCTGGGGGCTCTTTCGATAGTTTCAGGCTGTGCTTCCCTGCCCATACGATCAATCCCGCCTGCGACTGTCCACTTGAGAATTGATTATATTAAGGTGACCTTAGTGGCCTTACCTAGGATATCGAGGGGGTACTTTGTAGGGGTTATTCTGCAAGTGTCCTGCCCAGGTTGGGTTTGGACAGCACAGTCGCTTTACGCGTTGAAGCTGAGGGTAACAATAATTGGTTACGTACCTCTGCTTGTTGTGTATGGGAGTCTCAAGCCTCTCCTAGGCGAGACATACCTGCTTCATTCAAGAGCTCACTTATCATACCATTGGTTGCTTGCATTTGGCTTTAGATTTTATTGGTGATTGCTCTGTGCATGATAGCTTTCCTAGGGTTTATGTAGATAGAGAGTCTTTTGTTGAAATATTGTAACTTTGAAGAATATTCTTTATGTATCTTTTGTGGTCCCCGATGGTCCAATCGGGAGAACCATTTGTATTTCATTGTACCCCGATGCTCCTAATCAGAAGAAATAATAAGAGTCATGAGGTAGTCCCCTCAAATTCTAAAGGTGGGTCATCAGCACCCCAGTGTGGTTACTTGAGCCTACATGTGTAACTCGAGCCTACATGAGTTAACTTAAGCCGACATGTTAATTGAGTAAACTTTAAGTGAACGGATGAATATAAATAGAGGTGTAGTGCTCTTCACTTGACACACACACACTCACTAGGAATAGTGCACTTGTGGAGGAGAGAAGTTGCTGGAGAAGGAGGAGAATCAGGTTTTTGATCTCCTTGTTGGTTTTACCTTTTTCCCTTTTGGGGGGCATCTATATTGAGGAAGCTTTTTCTGGGTTTTTCCCTTTAGGTTTTTCCCAGGATAAATCTGTGTTGTTCTTGTGATGCTGTTTCTTTCAGTGATCCTGTTTTATATGCTTTTATTATGAAAAATGAAATGATATACTGATGTCTTAGTTAAGCATATGAAAATTTAACATGGTATCAAAGCTAACCTGAATAGGGTAGATTTCACAAGTTACAGAATCTAGGGCTTCTTATTTTTTGGTTCTCTCTCCACAATCAATCAGCAAAAGAAGGCTAGGCTGACTCTCCTTTGAAGGGTGCATCGTTCTGTCGAAGCGGAATTCGATTCCGAGCATTTTCAATTTTCGATGTGGAAATTAGGGCTTTCTACAGAAGAGGAATTTTTTAGTGAGACCAGCATAGGATTTTTCTCCTCATCAAAACCGAAGTTTAGAGACCTGGATCAAGATTTTTGGTTGGGTGAATCTCTGGGAAAGTCAAAACCTAGTTTGACCCCGAGCTAGAAAAACCCTAAATACTAAAACTGCTACGTTTTGGTACATTCGCTATATTCCGAGATTGGAGAAGGATCAGGAGCTGAAAATTGCAGGGGCTGAAGATAAAATCCTGATGAACATTGTGTCCAAAATTCATCCTCATATTCTCTGTATATCAGGAGATATGTTCTCTCCAAGTTAGGGTTCCAGCCTCTTCCAGAATTCATCCCTAAACAGGACACCTGGGGAGAATTGAAATATCTTGGGCTACAGAGGTCCAAATGGAATTTTTGAAGATGTTCCAGAAAGGGCGCGGACTTTAATTTTGGTGGTCCGAATATCAAACTCAGAAGATGAACCAGTGACACGTGGCATGCCGTACAACTTCTCTGTTCGGAACAGTCCTTTAACAGGTCACCTTGGGAAAAGGATCATAAATCCCAAATGGTGAAAATTCTGGTGGTGGATCAGGGACATGCGAGGTTACCTTAGTACAAAATTTCAGACATAGAGGAGCATAAATGTCAGAGATATCACAGAAACAGTAACAGGCATTTCTGCAGAAGAAATTGGAAAATTAGGGCTTCCTGTTCCGGGAGCTTCCCTCCACTGTTTTCAGAAATGGAGTACATTGGAAAGCTCCATTTGAAGAGATCTATCTTTCTATCCAATCAGATCTAAAATATTCCAAGTTTTAAAAATTAGGGTTTCTATGACAAACCTTAGATCAACCAACTCCAGAACCAGGACGGACACCTCAAATCAGTAAGATCTAATCCTTTGCTATGTTCATTTGAGGTTCTCATTTCAAAGTGATCTATCACATCAGCTTGATAATAAGCTTGGTGAATTTGACAACTTCCAAGACTAGAAGTATATGATCTCTCTGAAGAAAATGGATTGGACACCTTCATGAGCATAGAGGTTCCAGTTTCAGAGGGAGATGAGGCTAGAAGCCTTTCACAAGAAGAACTTGGTCAAAGCCCAGAAGATTATTGATGATTCAGTCTCGAATCAACTTGTTCTATAAGTGTCTTCCCTAAAGACATCGATGAGGTTTGATTCCTTGACCAAGATATTTGAAGGGAAGAACATAGATCAAAATATGACCTTAAGAAACTAGCTGAAGAAGAAGTGAAGAATGCAGAAGTGGTGATGGTCACCTTGAATGGCCTCCCAGGATCATGGAATTCATTCATTCAAGGAATGTGTTCCAGAAGGAATTGATTACTTTCAGCAGACTTTGGGAAGAAGAAGAATCTCGTCTCTAAAGATCAAGCTCTCATCTTCCAAAGAAGATCCCTCAATCAATGAGGAATATGAAGATCTCAACTCTTGAATAACTTCTTATCCACCTCAGCATTGGGATAAGAAACGATGCTATCATGAATGAAGAAGACAATAAAGTTGAAGACTCAAGAAGGAATATAGCCATGAAACAAATAAAGATAAGTATTCAACTGTCATTTCATGATATTGTTTTGTTATACATTTGATTATATTCAGTGATGTGTTATGCATGATAGATTGTTTGCATTAATGACTGTATACTACTAATATGCATGTGATGGGTAAGTAGCTCATGGTGCTATACAACTCTCCATTGCTACTTATCAAATCTCTTTGCTGACATATTGGATTAGTGCACAATCTCAATAATGTCATGGTAGAGATGGAAGGCATCTAGAAAGTTTATGTGAGATATGGATGAATGTTGTATTAACTAAATAGTTGCATGATGCATAAGAATTTGTCGTTATACATATGTTTTATGAAATATCTCTAACCATGAAATTGGTACATTTGAATTGTAGGAAAGGTCATGAACAACCTCCTACAAGAAAAGAAGGATGAGACTTGTTCCGAAGAACAAGTGATGACAATTCAAGATTCACTCCAATAAACATGAATCTGAAGCTCCCAGGGTTAGAGACACCATGATGGAAGAAAGAGCTTCAGAGAATGGTAGATCCACCTTGAAGGATGAAGAACACCATGGGTACAAGAGATAACTCAAGATGAAGAAAAGAATGCTATAAAAGAAGCTATGATCAAAGAGTAACAGTTGATCATGGGGAATGATGTATACGATATGATGGAACAAGTGTACAAAGCAAGGTTCGTGATTCTCCCCATAAAGAATAGAATATGACATGACATACTCTATTGACCTATATGTCAAGCATAGAACCACCTGTACAGAATGAAGAGGGAAGATGATACTCCACTTCAGGGGGAGTGACTACAGAAAATTATATCTGAGTTCGACATGGTATGACATGATGGATAGATTTGTGATGGATCGAGACTTTACCAAGAGTAAAGTAGGTTCCAACCTTCAAGGTTGAATGCAAAAGACTAGGATATGTTGATAACTTGAGAAGACAAACCCATAGAAGATGTTATGATACTAGAATGATGTTTGGGATATAGTACTCAAACCAGAAAGCAAGAATGTGGTATCTTCCAAATGGAT
>LPNX011052460.1:269949-296297 GCA_001517045.1 Pseudotsuga menziesii
TTCCATAATAGATCCGGTGACCTCGGTCATCGAGAACGAGATGGGATTGCATCATCCTTGGACATAGTCCTAAAGTGATAGGGAGTGATTATCCCGTAATTGTATCCGGTGACTTTGGTCATCGAGAATGTGGTAGGATTGCATCATCCTTGGACTCAAGTCCTAAAGTGATAGGGAGTGATTATCCCGTAATTGTATCCGGTGACTTCGGTCATCGAGAATGTGGTAGGATTGCATCATCCTTGGACTCAAGTCATAAAGTGATAGGGAGTGATTATCCCGTAATTATATCCGGTGACTTCGGTCGTCGAGAATGTGGTAGGATTGCATCATCCTTGGACTCAAGTCCTAAAGTGATAGGGAGTGATTATCCCGTAATTATATCCGGTGACTTCGGTCGTCGAGAATGTGGTAGGATTGCATCGTCCTTGGACTTAGTCCTAAAGTGATAGGGACTAATTCTCCCGTAATCAATCCGGTAACTTCGGTTGTCGAGAATGTGGTGGGATTGTATCATCCCTGGACTTTAAGTCCAAAAGTGATTCAAAGACTTTTTGTCTTTGAGTTGTGGATTGCAGGTTGTTGCTGATGATGATGATGACATACGGATCGAAAGATCAGAGTATGATGATGATGACGTACTGATCTAAAAGATCAGAGTATGATGATGACACACTATGATTATGATGTTTCTGATCGAAAGATCAGATTATGATGATGATGTTTCTGATCGAAATATCAGAGTATGTTGATGATGTTTCTGATCGAAAGATCAGAGTATGATGATGATGTTTCTATGTGATGATGATTATGATCGACAGATTAGAATATGATGATGATGATGTTGCTACTGATCGAGAGGTCAAAGTACTGAAGATGTTGCTGCTGATCGAAAGGTCAAGGTGCTAAAGATTTTTTTGTTGATCGAAAATTCAAAATGCTAAAGATGTTGCTGATCAAAAGGACAAAATGCTGAAGATGTTGCTGATCGAAAGTTCAAAATGTTGATGATGATGTTGTTGATCGAACAGTAAAAGTGCTGAAGATGTTGCTGATTGAAAGGTCAAAATGCTGAAGATGTTGTTGCTGATCGAACAGTCAAAGTGCTGAAGATGTTGCTGATAGAAAGGTCCAAGTGCTGAAGATGTCGTTGCTAATTGAAAGATCAAAATGTTGAAGATGTTGCTGATCAAAGACTGAAGATATTGTTGATGATAAAGACTGAATATTGAAGATGAAGACTACATGATGTTGAAAAGCGTCCAATGATTTATAGATGTTTTACCCTACTGATGTTGATGATGTCCCCCATCTCTGCTCTTGTTGTTGTTGATGTAGAATACCCTTCTCGTTAAGGGGGAGTGTTGAAATATTATAACTTCGAAGAATATTCTTTATGTATCTTTTGTGGTCCTCGATGGTCCAAGCGGGAGAACCATTTGTATTTCATTGTACCCCGATGCTCCTAATCGGAAGAACTAATAAGAGTCATGAGGTAGTCCCCTCAAATTGTAAAGGTGGGTCATCAGCACCCCAGTGTGGTTACTTGAGCCTACATGTGTAACTCGAGCCTACATGAGTTAACTTAAGCCAACATGTTAATTGAGTAAACTTTAAGTGAACGAATGAATATAAATAGAGGTGTAGTGCTCCTCACTTGACACACACACACTCACTTGGAATAGCGCACTTGTGGAGGAGAGAAGTTGCTGGAAAAGGAGGAGAATCAGGTTTTTGATCTCCTTGTTGGTTTTACCTTTTTCCCTTTTGGGGGGCATCTATATTGAGGAAGCTTTTGCTGGGATTTTCCCTTTAGGGTTTTCCCAGGATAAATCTTTGTTGTTCTTGTGATGTTGTTTCTTTCAGTGATCCTGTTTTATATGATTTTATTATGAAAAATGAAATGATATACTGATGTCTTAGTTAAGCATATGAAAATTTAACATCTTTTCTATTTTTTGAGTCATTATGGATTTGGGTGAGGCTCCTCGCCATTCTCGTCATTTAGCAAGACTTCCACCTTCTACATCTCCTCCTCCTTTGGGAGAGAGAAATAGATAGTCCAGGCAGACTACTTCGCACATTGATTCACACACCATGGGAGACCATATAGAAGGTATTCCTGAACCACCCTCTCCCATTCATGTGGAAGATGGGGAGTTTAATCCTAACTATGATCCTTCACTGGACTTGACTGAGTTAGGTCCTGTGATTTCTAAGATAGGAAACTTTCATGATAGACCTACTTAATCTAGGGTTGATTCCCCATTGACACATCACCGGTATGGAATGTCGAAGGATGATGAGACTCATTTTGAACCCGCAAGCACTAGTTATGGTAGTTATGGTATTTCTGGTTTTGCCACACATGATTTGGAATTTCATGTCAAATATGAGTTCGAGCCTAACACTATGCCTGGGGGCACTCTCATTCCTTACCATGCGGAGAGGTTTGGGAGCACTAGTCACATTGCACCTTCCATCTCGGTGGTGGAAGTTACATCACATATTCCTCCTAGTTCTAAGGTTAGTGATCCTATTAGGATACCAGATCCGAGATGAGTGACTAGAGGGAATAGTACGTACTTAATTACACAGATCCCTTCGTCCTCTGTCCCTATTTCTTCGAATGTTCACCCTCCACCTCATTCACATGGTCCTTCGTGCCAAAACGTTGCTACGAGTTATGTCCATACTACGGTTACTCGACCAGTTGTGTCTCAGCTTCATGCGCCGCTTATTGTTTTGGGAGGTCATGTTCATATTTATAGAGGTCACATTCCTACTTCTGGAATGTATATTCCTACTTCCGGAGCGTATGTTCCTACTTACGGAGTGTCTCATGGGACATCTCATGCGATGACTTATGGACCCTACTATGGGATGCAGTATGGATAGGGTTCTTCACCTTATGGGGGGGGGTATCAACAACCTGCTTACTCTCCAAATTACATCTTTGTAGCTCCAAATACTCAAGGTACACCACACTATGGTGCTTCTATGCCATCCTATACGGGTCAAACGGGAGGAGGGCACTATGGCCAAGGCCATGGTGGTAATCAGACCTATGTGAATCAGAACTATTAGGGAGCGGTCCATCAACCTCATCATCCTAGGCTCCCTTTCCTCATAATGATAAATCTTCCTGACTTGTCGAGATTGACGAATGATCCTGTAGCTCATGACCCGGCTTGGCTAGCTATCCCTACTAAGCTTCCCTTGGACATACCCAAAATCGAGGGCAAACCTGGAGAGGATCCGAGCGAACATGTTACTACTTTTCACCTATGGTGCTCTTTGAATTCCTTACACTAGGACTCCATCCGTTTAAGGATATTTCAACGCACCCTTACAGGGCCTACCACGAAATGGTATATAGAGCTACCTAGGGGGGTATTCGCTTCATTCGATGACCTAGCGATGACTTTTCTTAACCACTTCCAGCTACCAGTGTGTTATGATATTGGTACTGAACTCTTGTCAACATTTTGGCAGGATAAAGCCACACATATCTGGGATCATATCCAAGAGTGGCGTAGACGGAAAAGGTTAATCAAAGCCCTTATACCACCAAAATTCCTCCTCGAATGGTTCCTTAAGTCGTTATTTCCATATATAGTGAAGGATGTTTCTACATCCAGAGTGCAGAATGAGGAACAAGCGACTTTTAGGGCATGAGAATTGGACTTGATTTATGCTCAGTCCAGTTTGTTATATGAAATCATTCCCAATGCCTCGCATTCTTGTTTCGACCCCAAAGTTAAACCTGGCCCACATGTCGATGGAATTGTTGGTTGTGCAAGTGCTAAACCTGCGGATTCAGTTGTAAAACAAGTTAGTCAATTGTCAATCAACCAATCTACTTTGGGACAAGCCATGGCTTCGTCTCAACCCGCCCAAACGGCGAGTGTACTTTCGGTGCAATCGTCAGACTAGAAGGGTAACCAGCAGCCCGGATGAAATAAAAAGAAGGGTAAGAATAATCGTAAGGGTGAGAATAGGAATGAGAATGATAATAATAATGACAAGAACGCTAGTAATGCTGGGGGGGACAAGCAAGATAAACATAAGGTTAAATTCCCTTGCAAGTTGTGTAAGGACGATCACCTCACTTAATTGTGCCCTTGTATCGATGAAGCCTTAAGATTCTTGGCACAGGGCCCAGCTGTGCTAACTAACCGTTTACCTCACAATCAAAATATGAACTCAAGGACCCATGATCCGCTGGAGGATAGTGGTCATGGTTGCATTAACATGGTACGTGCTGCGAAAGTTGTGACCCATGCGAAGGACTATGGTTCATCACAACCTAGCCCAAGAAAGGAGCCTGATCCACCAAGGTCTCCTTTGCGTATTAAGAAACCTATGGATAAACCTGAAGTTGCACCTCGCATTCCTAAGGGAGTCCTTAAGAGTTCGAGGCACAATCCTAATGCCCGAGCCACCTAGCACTATTTAGTTGTCAAGGATTTCGGCCACACTCCTTGTGCAATGTCTACATTGGAAGTGCTTCAGAGTTGTCCTTCACAAAGAAAGGATTTGCTTTCTGCCCTTGGTGTGAACGATGATGATTCTTCCTCCATGATTAAATTTGAAACCGTGGGACTTTAGCCTCACTTGCCTTACTATGTGTCTATTTTGATTCACGTAGAATGTCTTAACATGACCGTCAAGCGCACTATGATTGAAGAAGGCGCTGCCGCTTCTGTGATGTCTTTATCATGTTGGAAGGGTTTAGGTTCCCCTAAGCTGTCTAAATCAGCAACCATGTTAACTGCGATCGATGGGATATCATTTAGGCCGCACGACATCCTTCCTTCCCTTAAATTCTGTTTGGGATGGAAGACTGTTGCGATAGAGGTCGAGGTGGTTGATGCACCCCTTGACTACAATCTCTTGCTGGGTAGAAATTAGATGTACATTATGCAAGCCATTGCTTCTTCCCTATTTCACATTGTATGCTTTCCATTTAATGGGAAGATAGTCATGATTGATCAAACGACATTCAAGAATCCGTCTGTTACCGCATCTTCGGGAGCTTCGATCCCGATCGTTGAACACTCTCAGCCAGAAACTGGGAGTGTGGGTGTAGGCATGTATCCATCCCTTGTGGGAAGCTTTGGTTGTCCTACACCAATCCTTATGATAGGGTCTAGTTCTGGTGAGGCTTTGACATCTATGAGATCAGTGTCTTTTCACACGAGTCATATGGAAGATCCTTAGATTCTTCCTACACCGAGTACTTTGAGTGAGCCCATCATGACAAATGTTTCATTTCCTACAACTATGATAGCTTATCAAGCTAATATCGAGTGTTTTGCAGAGCCCAGTCCTTCCTCTTCGCGGATGGAGGAGGAGGACCCTTATGTGCTGTCGGCATGGGCAATGTAGTCTTCTCACGTGCACGACTACCTTGATACTATTTTCCATTTAGATGAAGCGATTATTGAGGCTATGTCGGGAGTTGAGCCACCATGGGAGGAACTCCATCATAGATCTTACTTTCTTCCTGAGCTTGACCGGTTGGAGCGTGAGGACTTTAGGGTGGTTCTTAGTGAGAGAGTTGGTAGTCCTATGGTTCCATTAAGCTCTCCTGGTCTGATGGCTGAAGGAAACATGGAAATCATATCTTCAATGATTCCTATCAATATCTCTCACGGTCCTGGAAAGATAGAGAATGTCTATATTGGGGCAGAATGTTCCCATGCTGAGATTCAAGAATACACCGAGCTGTTTAAAGAATTCTGTGATATCTTTGCTTGGTCTTACGATGAAATGCTAGGTATCGACCCTTGTATTTTCGAACATGACATTAAGACTTATCCCAACACTAAGCCTGTTCAACAACACTTGCATGCAGTGAATCCTAGGAAAGCACCCACGATTAAGGCAGAGATAGAGAAACTGTTGAAAGCCAGTTTTATCTATCTCGTTCTTTTAATGGAGTGGGTTTCAAACCCCATTCCGATGGATAAGAAGCAGGGAGTGATCCGCATATGTACTAATTTCCATGATTTGAATCGTGTTTGTCCTAAGGACAATTTCCCCACACCATTTATTGATCAAATTTTGGATGAGTGTGCGGGTAGCAAGGTTTTTTCCTTCATGGATGACTTTTCTGGATATAATTAGATACAAATTAAACCTGAGGACCAACATAAGACTGCATTTATTTGTCCTTGGGGAACATTTGCATATCGGAAAATTTCTTTTGGCCTTAAGAATGCCGAAGCTACTTTTCAGTGGGAAATGACCTTGATCTTCCACGATCTCTAGTCAATTATCGAAGTATTTTTGGATGACCTTGCTGCTCATTCTCGTATGAGAATGCGTCATTCCTATCACTTGAGATTGGTATTCGAAAGATGCCAACATTATTTGGTTAGGTTAAATCCTCATAAGTGCATCTTTTGTGTGAAGTCAGGTTGCTTGTTAGGATTCATCGTTTCTAAAGAGGGTATAAGAGTCGACCCTTTGAAGGTTGAGGCAATACTTCAGTTGTCTCCCCCGAAGAATATTCGTCATCTTCAATGTTTGCAAGGCATGGCAAACTTCTTACGGAGATTTGTGGTCAATTTTTCCAATTTGACTAGAGGCTTCATGCATCTGTTGAAGAAGGACACCGCCTTTTGTTGCGATGAGTGAGCCCAGGAGTCCTTTGATGCACTCAAACGAACCCTATTATTGGCCCCGGTGATTAGTCCCCTAGACTATAGCCGTGATTTTTTACTTTATGTGGTCGCGTCCATGGAGACGATTGGTATGGTTTCGGTTCAAGAGGATGAGGAGATCCAAGAGCATGTCATATACTATCTAAGCCGAAACCTTATTGATGCAGAGATTCATTATTCTCATGTTGAAAAGCTTGTTTTAGCTACTGTACATGCGGTTCAACGGTTGAGACATTATATTCTCCTTCTCCAGACCTTGGTTGTAGCCCATGTCAATCCATTTCAATTCATCCTCACTTGAAGGATGATTAGGGGAAAATATAATAAATGGATTGTCATCTTGCAAGAATTCATTTTCGAATTTGTTTCGGCAAAATCAAAGAAATCATTAATTTTTGCAAAGCTTATATCGGATTTCCCAAGCGAGGCCGAGGAGTTGGTTTGTGAAGATACGTTTGTCGATGAACACATCTTCTTAATCTCAACTTTAGACCCATGGTATGGGGATATCATTATATATTTACAAACATTGAAGGTCCCTACTCACCTCTCACGGGATGAGCGACGATGATTACGTCACGTGTCTAAGAATTACCTCATAGTGGATAACACTTTGTACCACCGTGGGGTAGATTCCATTTTACGACGTTGTTTAACTCATGAAGAGGCTAAGGTAGTGCTGAATGATTTCCATGGAGGGGCATGTGGTGGTCATTTATTTGGGCTTTCTACAGCCCAAAGAATCTTAAGAGTGGGTTATTTCTGGCCGTCGATCTTTAAGGATTGTGTAGATTAGGTCAAGAGGTGCCACCCTTACCAGGTGTTTGCACATAACATGCACTCAAAACCTACCCCATTACATCCCATCATCACTGCCAGTCCCTTCACTAAGTGGGGGCTTTATTTTATATATTGCAACCCAGCTTTAGCTAGGGGGCATCATCATATCATAGTGGTTGTTGATTACTTCATGAATTGGGCTGAGGCTATGCCTACAGTTAAATTTGATGGTGAGATAGTCGTGCACTTCGTATTCAACCAGATTATTACTCGGTTCAAAATTCTAAAAGAGCTTGTTACCGACCATGGCTCACACTTTCAGAATCATATGATGGAAGAGTTGGCATCAAATTTATGGTACAAGCAAGAGCATTCCTCCTCTTACTACCCTCAAGTGAATGGATAGGTAGAATCAGTGAATAAATCACTCAAATCCATTCTCCAATGAACCATCGCACAAAGCAAGAATAATTGGCACATCATGTTATATCCTACTTTGTGGGCATATAGAACCGCTGTTAAGACTGCCACGGGTTTTTCTCCATATCAACTTGTACATGGAGGGGAGTCG
Source organism: Pseudotsuga menziesii (assembly GCA_001517045.1). Lineage (NCBI taxonomy): Eukaryota > Viridiplantae > Streptophyta > Pinopsida > Pinales > Pinaceae > Pseudotsuga > Pseudotsuga menziesii. The sequence goes on from LPNX011052460.1 coordinate 277,972, forward strand.
ATATTTCTGGTTGAATGCAAGATTCCTTCTTTGAAGCTAGCCGTAGAACTCTTACCAGACACTTCACCATTGGAGGAGCATTTGGTCCACCTTGAGCAACTTGATGAGCAGCATCGAGATGCCTTGGTGGCTCTAGAAGTAAATTCGCATAAAGGTCCAGTACGATAAGTATGTATGTCCAAGGAGGTTTAGTGAGGGAGACTTGGTCCTTTTGTGGGATCAACCGAAACAACCCTTGGGGGAAGGAAAGTTTAACCCCATGTGGCATGGTCCTTACGTCGTTAAACATGTGTTAGAGAAGGGTGCTTATGAGTTAGTGGATTATGAGGGAACCGCCTTGGCAGAGCCTAGAAATGGGCTCTATCTCAAGAAGTACTATGCATGATTTTTAGCCAAGGCTGGTTATTGTATATTTATTGTACAGTTTTTCATAGTTAGGTATTTTTCTTATCGTGATCGAGTTTGTGATTAGTTTTTGTTTCTTTTGGTAGATGTCAATGGAATCTTCCACCTACGTAGGATTCATGGATGGTGTGAGCGGTCACACTCAACACTCAGCCTCTGTTGCTTGGGTGATTTATACTCCTATGGGTCAGGTATTGTCTTCAGGAGGCGTATGGTTGCGGCCATCTTCAAACAATGTTGCTGAATATAGTGCCGTTATTGAGCTTCTATGGGATGCCATTTCACATGGCGTTCTCTCTCTTGAGGTACGTCTTGATTCGGAGTTAGTAGTGTCACAGCTTAATGGTTTGTACCATGTTAGAGATCCGACGTTATTAAGAAGATTCTTACGTGTGAGATTATTAGAACGGAAATTTGACAATATAACATACATACATATTCAAAGAATTAATAATCAAGTTGCTGACTCATATGCTAACTACGTGTTAGATTGGAATTTGTTTCATACACAATAAATTCATCACAAACACAATTTTTTACACATGTAAATAAATAAACCGATCACCATAAAAAAATTATATAACATCCAAAATGTGGTAATACATAGTGTCATGACACAAAAATGGGGCTCTCAAGCCACCAAGATATAATACACGGTAGTACAAAATGTATAACTCCCAGGTATCTAAGCCTGTGGAGGAGGAGGATTGTTGTCATCATGGAAGGTCACTACGGCTCTAGCTAGCCGTCGAAATAATCACACCCATGCTCGTGGTACACCTGCCACCTGGCACTGCATAGCCTCAGGAAAGTCCTCAACTTGCGCCATGGGAACCCTGTGTGTTAGCCTCACAAAATTGGTATGAATGCTCTGGAGCGTTCGCTCTACATCCACACCCGTGATATCATCTCCTCTTCCCCTCTGTCGGTGACGAGGGAAGCCTTCAGGCTACCGTGGTCCCACATCTGCATACAAATGGTAGATGTCACTATGTATTGTCACACAAAAATATGTCTTTTGATTCCATATAATCAGAAAACACAAAAAAAATAAATAACTTAAAAATTAAAAGAGAGGGTCAAGATTCGTTACCTATATCACCATATGCCGATCCTAGTGGTAGCGGCATGTCTGGGCCCCCCCGGAAATCTATCCCCACATAGGGGTAGTCATCGATGGAAACTATCTATCATTGCCACCACGGAAAGAAATCGGCTGGATAGGGGTTGGACAACCTACCTCCCCGCAGTCTGCGCATCGCATCTGCCCAACGCCATTGGGCCAGATCTCGAACCCCGTGAAGAGGAACGTCAACTTTGGGGCTCAATCCTGGAACATGCTCGAAGAAAAACATGCTCAATATGCTACTGAACCCGAAGTTCCGCACTTTTCCCGCCTTACACTCACTGAGTTGATGTTTCATGTTGCTCAATAGTGTAGTGCTCTAGTCATAGACCGTGGGTCTCATGCACTCCACTACATAGAACATCAGAGGCCGCGAGGCCTGGTGGAGTGATGCCAATCCTTCTATCCTTCCCAATGTCAATAGAATGGCCTTTAGGCCCAGCAGCTGTATAGAGTTGGTTAGGACCTGATTCCCCACCTTCTCTGTGTCTGGATAGCAGTACACCACAATGTACTCATCGATAGTCAGGCCACCTTCGGGCCCACCACGAGAACGAAGGTTCACTACTTCCCCCCATAGGGAAAGTCCAGTAATAAAGTATATGTCCTCCACCTCTATAGTGAGGGACATCCCATCTATCTGGAAGGACTCAGAGTCTGGATCCCAGTAATCCACCAGCATCTGCAATAGTCTTGGTTTGGCCCTCAAACCACCAATACACCAAAACTTATAGAGTCCACATGCATGTAGATCTTGTTGAGCCATTAGATTGGCCCTTACTTCCTCCTCTACCTCACCATGTTCATGCTCTCTCCATTCTAGGACCATCCTGCACAAAAAATTGCAAATTTTCCCATTAGATTACTTAAAAAACCTCATGCGCAGCCATATACGCAACTGTTTGCCAAACAGCCGCGTATGTACGCAACTGTGAGGCCATTTTCTACATATATCCATCCCTATACACGGAAAAACCCTCGATTTCCAGGTGGGCCGCAGTGTCCTTTTTAGTTTGGCCTAGAAACCTCAAATGACCATGGAATTTGATAAAAAAAAAATGCATCAAAATGGAAGAGAAGAGCATGGGTAAGTATCTGGAAGTAACGGTAGTGGATTCTGCCGGCTAGATCTCCTGGAATTCACTGTTGAAAATCTGAGCTGAATTGGGTAAAAATTTCAAATGTTTTATAATGTTTTGAATTGTTTACTATTTATAGAAATTTTTCAAATTTTTGAAAATTTTTACCCCCCTTCCTATAGTTTCGACAATTTCTAATCATTTTGGACCATTTTTGACCTAATTCATGATGTAGGAGACCTTTTTGAGTGTCGTTTTAGCTGTTGGATTGACCCATTCATGCCGATCTCAGGTATCATGTCTAAACTGGCATATAGGTTAGGTTTCATCACCATTTGCATTTTGCATGACCTTATGACTATTTCATCATAACCTTAGGTACAAACCCACTCTATTATGTCACGAAACCTTCTTGCTATTTTAGAAGTGGCATGGTATGAGTGGTAGAGCTTGACCTTACATGGGTACCCTAGTTAGCGCCTTATTTGAATTTGGTGCCCATGCTAACGTTTTGTCCTTTAGGGTGTGGGAGTCCGTTGTATAGTACTTCCATGACATTTTGCAAGAGCCTCATACTCCTCTTGATCTTTTGCTGGCCTATTTCCCTCAGGACTCCCTTATGTCAAGTTGTAATTGCATTATCATGAGCTTTGCCTGCCTTATTGAGCTTTATGTTGGCTTCCCTGACATTGTGCTTCAGCCATATAGCCCGAGCTTGTCTCATGTCTAGCCATGCAGAGCCATTTTATATATCCTTTGTAGCTTGATTCCGTTTTTACCGGGAGGGGATTTTCCCCCGGGTGTCGATATCCTATACATGTGTCCTTGCATTGGCCTTTAGGCCCAGCACCTGTATAGAGTTGGTTGGGACCTGACTCCCCACCTTCTCTGTGTCTAGATAGCAGTATACCACAATGTACTCATCGATAGTCAGGCCACCTTCGGGCCCACCACGAGAATGAAGGTTCACTACTTCCCCCCATAGGGAAAGTCCAGTAATAAAGTATATGTCCTCCACCTCTATAGTGAGGGACATCCCATCTATCTGGAAGGACTCAGATTCTGGATCCCAGTAATCCACCAGCATCTGCAATAGTCTTGGTTTGGCCCTCAAACCACCATTACACCAAAAATTATAGAGTCCACATGCATGTAGATCTTGTTGAGCCATTAGATCGGCCCTTACTGCCTCCTCTACCTCACCATGTTCATGCTCTCTCCATTCTAGGACCATCCTGCACAAAAAATTGCAAATTTTCCCATTAGATTACTTAAAAAACCTCATGCGCAGCCATATACGCAATTGTTTGCCAAACAGCTGCGTATGTACGCAACTGTGAGGCCATTTTCTGCGTATATCCAGCCCTATACGCGGAAAAACCCTCGATTTCCACGTGGGCCACAGTGCCCTTTTTAGTTTGGCCTAGAAACCTCAAATGACCATGGAATTTGATAAAAGAAATGCATCAAAATGGAAGAGAAGAGCATGGGTAAGTACCTGGAAGTAACGGTAGTGGATTCCGCCGGCTAGATCTCCTGGAATTCACTGTTGAAAATCTGAGCTGAATTGGGTAAAAATTTCAAATGTTTTATAATGTTTTGAATTGTTTACTATTTATAGAAATTTTTCAAATTTTTGAAAATTTTTACCCCCCTTCCTATAGTTTCGACAATTTCTAATCATTTTGGACCGTTTTTGACCTAATTCATGATGTAGGAGACCTTTTTGAGTGTCGTTTCAGCCGTTGGATTGACCCATTCGTGTCGATCTCAGGTATCATGTCTAAACTGGCATATAGGTTAGGTTTCATCACCATTTGCATTTTGCATGACCTTATGACTATTTCATCATAACCTTAGGTACAAACCCACTCTATTATGTCACGAAACCTTCTTGCTATTTTAGAAGTGGCATGGTATGAGTGGTAGAGCTTGACCTTACATGGGTACCCTAGTTAGTGCCTTATTTGAATTTGGTGCCCATGCTAACGTTTTGTCCTTTAGGGTGTGGGAGTCCGTTGTATAGTACTACCATGAAATTTTGCAAGAGCCTCATACTCCTCTTGATCTTTTGCTGGCCTATTTCCCTCAGGACTCCCTTATGTCAAGTTGTAATTGCATTATCATGAGCTTTGCCTGCCTTATTGAGCTTTATGTTGGCTTCACTGACATTGTGCTTCAACCATATAGCCTGAGCTTGTCTCATGTCTAGCCATGCAGAGCCATTTTATATATCCTTTGCAGCTTGATTCCGTTTTTACCGGGAGGGGATTTTCCCCCGGGTGTCGATATCCTTTGCAGCTTGACTTTAGGAGCTGTACTCATTTATCTGATTTTATCTCCATCGACTGGTTAAGCTTCCAGTCCCCATGGAGCCTCTGTCGATGCCTCCTATGTCACAGAGATATCACAGTTTGTATATCAAGTCTACGCTACCTTTATTCAGTCACCATTCATCTTTATGCTCTTGTTCAAAGGAAGTTGAAACCTGCGTCGGCCATTCCTCAGTTATCTTGACTTTGCATGTTGGCCATTCTCAGTACAATTACTGTTTCGTGCACCTTATGATCGAGTCCTTCCACATTATACAGCTTTGTTGAGTACCTTGTGTTGGATGATGGGGGATGCCTTAATGCCCTCCTTCCAGCGGATTTCATCCCATCGACTTCAGATCATTTATTATGGGATTGGAATCTAGAGTCATTTTAAGTGCCTTGAGACTTGCAGTCATCAGTGGCAGGTTCTCTCGCCATCGACAGTCTTTTGGAATACATCAATGTCCCCTGATCGATGGATCCTCTCAAGTGTTCAACCTCAACACATTTATTCACACTTGTTAGTTTGCACTCTAGTACCTTGATTCCCATTTTCATTATCGGTGGGTGATCTCGCATCTATTAACGGTATACATTACTGACTGGTAATCATACAATGGACTACTATGTTCAACCTTGACACCTCTATTCACATAGTAGGACATGTACTCGTAGTGGTTTATGTATAAGACCTTCCAGATTGGTGGCATCTCTTATATGCTACCTCCTTGATCATGCCAGTGTTCATGAGATTTCAACTCGCGTGACTTGATTCCAATATATGTTAGACATTTCCAGCTATTATGCAGATCTTGATCCATTTTATATCTTCAGCCATTATGGAGATCATGATCCTTTGTATATCTTCATCGTGGAGATTCTGATCTATGTATATTGTACGTGGCGATGACCACTTATGTGATATCTTGTATCATGCCTATTCATGGCCATTGTACTCTTATGTATCCGGGACTGCTATATGTATTTGCAGTTATGTGCAGATTTGTATCATTGTACTATGTTGATTGGGTGGTTGGTCTTCCATTTAGGATTCTTCATCACTCCACTTCTGGGATGGACTTATAATGTATTTCGGCCATCGTATGACCCCTCTGACCTCACACATTAGGGGGCATATTTTATAGCTGATTTTACCACTCTAGGTGAATCACACTTGTATGGCCTTCCCCTGTCCCTCTGCAAACTCCTTAGACCCCTTGGACCATTTTTTGTCCTTTGATGTGTCCTTAACCATCCCTAAAAACATGTGAAAAATGATACACGCAACTTTTAAACCCCTTATCGTGTATATACGCAGGTTTGACCCCTAAAACTGTGTACATCGGGATGTGTGCATAATCCAAATACTTTTGGAGTTTTCCTTGACATGGATCCGACTCACTTGACTCCTGGCCTTCCCTATGCCTTCAGATCGCTCGTATTTGACCTTTCATTACCCCTTTGAAAATCTATATAAGTAACTCTACGGTACATTGAAGGCATATGAGAGAATTGAGAGCAAAGAAACTATAGTCCATTGTTGCCAGAACTTATGCTTGAGTCTGCATCCCTTTGTCCCTTGGAGCACTTTTGTGTTCTTCCCAAGCTTTCCTTTTGCTTGTGAGCTTGCTATCAAGAGATGGAGGATTGAGGTGGTGGAGGCCTAAGTGGGGGATTCAGTTTCTCCGATTCGCAGACGTGCCGACGGAGGTTGTATCCATTGTAATCTCTGATTTTATATTAATAGAAATATCTTTTCTTGTCCAATAATGTATGTTTGAATGAATATTTTATCCATGGGATGTTTTCAAATGCTTATACATTGTTGATTATATATGCTAGAATAGATCTAACACCAATATATATAGCATGCTTGTATTGTTTACTTGTTGTTGAGGAAGTAATCTATCAATTCAAGCTGAAGTTGGAAAGCTCAACGGGGATCTACTCCAACCATCCAGAATAAGGTACGAGGTCTGATCCTTTAGTGTTAGATATTTAATTTCTATTGCATATTAGAAAGGATTGATTTCTAGAGTCAAGCTGTCTATTGTGGTACCCCAAGCCATAGGAATTTCTCTCCGTAACAATAAGGACTACAATGTAGTGGGACGAGGTGAACTTGGTTGTTTTACTTCCAGTAATGGTTGTGGGAATTTCTCAAGAAAATTGCATGTCACTCCACCTATTATTTAGAACACAACACATTTGGCACGAAAGTTTGAAACCTCTTTCTAATATGTTGGAAGATTTTCCCATGCATGTGGAGAAGCTAAGTCACAGCCATCGAATTCGAATTCCAAAGAGATGGGATTTTGAAATACTAATGAAAAATAGTCGGCAAGCATTGGAATTAATCTCTGAATTTCGTGAATTTCGTGACCATCAATGGGTAGGTCAGCCTTGGAGCGTGCACTATGTGTCCCGAGATTTAAATTTATCTTCCCAATTTTTCATGCGGAATTCATCACACCGCCAACTCTTGGGATGAGAAAATCAATAAAAAAATTAGCAACCTGCCACCAATCAACAATTAAAAAATGTGTTTTTATAATTTCCATTTAATTTGTGTAATGTATCACATACCAAACTATAGAGAAAACTATATAAGAAAAAAATCTTACTCTTGTACGGATAAATTAATATACCCTTCGTGAAACATATATATCCTCTGTCGGGGACATAAAAATAGAGTAGTAATGTGGAAGAGGATAGGAAGAGGTGAGGAGTAGAGTGTGTAATACCCCTGTTTTAACCCCTCTTACATTAAAAATACATGATACGTATATTGTAAATAATCTTGGTGCGGAGCTAAAGGCCAAGGCCCCACCATCGATCTGGTTATGTTGTGTTTCTTTTTTGGGAATGATCACCGATGGTATATCGGGACATACAGCATATATTTAAGTATGGCATCATGTAAACATGCATTTTAATTGAATAACCCAACTAGCTATGTTTGCGGCAACTAAATTGAGAAGGGGCATGATTCCAAAGGATAAGGAAGGGGGGATGTTCAACTTTGAGTCATGGGGAAGAGCGTGTCACCTCTCTCTTTTACTCCCACCACCTTGGTTTTCTGTTGGTTAGTTGCGATAGCGAATTGGTTGGCAAAAAATACCACGCCCATGCCTACTCACTCTCTCTTCATGACACGTTTGTTGGCCTGTCCACTACCCTGATCGTGAGCCTGTTTAGTTCCTTCACGCGAGGGAGTTAAAGGAATCCACATTCCATTGTTGGGGGTTCGCCTTCTCTCTCAGGATTGTTAGTCGATGGGTTTTTCTTCCCCGTTCACACAGAAGATAGTTCTCCTCTACCTCATGAATTCAAGGGGCGTTGGTGGATTGTTTCTTTCCTCTGTTCACGCAGATTCTGTGTCTTTTTCCACCATTGCTAGGCTGCATAATGTTCTATCATTTTTCCGTCGTTGAATCATGAGTTGAAGACTGCTACTCTATTGCTAGGTCGTGACCGTAATTTTCTTCCACGTTGTGTTTAACCATGTCTTTTTCCATCCCGCACAGTTTGGGAGTTTTGTTCTCTTCCCATTTTCCAGTCTGTGCAGTTAATCCAGTGATGGTATTAAGAATTAGTGCTGAGGGTTCATAGCATTCTGGACTGCTGGTTGTCCACGATTGCTGGACTGTGTTTTCCCCTGTAAAAGCTTGAATAGCTCTATTTGGTTGCTTGCATGCAGTGGATTTGTCCTCAGACTGCTTTGGAGTGGTGAATGAGGGCCTGAGGTGCTTGATAAACCTGGTGGGTTGAGAACCACACAGATAGAGCTAATGAGTTGGCTTTCTTCTCCACAACCCCTGAAGAGCACTGGAGGGAAGATTAGGGTCTGAGGGACTGCGTTGCAGAGAAGGGACTGACTTCCTTGTGTTGGGTATGTGTGGGTGTTATAGAAGCTAGGCTGGCTCTAGTGTTAGTGTCTGTAGCTCTTCAGTAAGCTCACCATCTTAGAATTAGCCTTTCCCAGCTCCTGGACGGCCTGATAAACCCAACTTTGTTGGCTTGGCTGATTTGTTGTTTTCCTGATAAACCCAACTGTGTTGGCTTGGCTGAACTGTGTACCCTTGTGGTGTTGATATCCATGGCTATGTGTAAGTCTGTTTAAGTTCCTTATTCCTGGGGGAATCATGCCCGACTCAGGGGTGGCAGCGTTGTTGAGAGATTAAAGAGCACGCGAGCCTATGGTTGGGTGGAACGTTGCAGCGATGTAGCTGGTTGCAGAACAAGTTCTCTATAAGATAAGTACTCTTGCCTAACTTGTGTCTGCAATTATATATTTACCATTGATGAATGATGATATACATGTTAAATGTTGATCTATATATGCATGAATGCTGATTGAAATGTTTTTCTTCCATTGTGTATATGAATGATTATGCTTCATAAAATGTTTTATGTTTTAAGTATCATGCTTCAGCACTATATGTATATATGTTCATGTTCATGGGGCTAGATCCCCGAATGATTTGATGTATCATAGCGTCCTCTTCACCAGTCAAAGGGTCGGGGATGTTACAGTGTGGTATCAGATCCATGGTTGTAGCATGGGCCTGAATGGGCCATGACAGATCAGATAGCAGAGGCAGGTTGCCTACTGCCCAGAAGAAACCAGGAGAAACAGAAGAAAACCTGTGCATGACATGAGAAGTTTTGGAAAATTTCTCTAATTAACAAAATCATCGGATCATCGGAGGACTTAGTCTGAAGTCCCGCCGATGCATCGGAACATCTAGTCGGGAGACCACTCGACAAGGGACCCGTGACAAGGAAATCCATGAAATTCGCCTAAGTGTTAAAAAAATCATCGACAATCAGCGCCACTATGATGAATCGATCGCCAAAATGCCAGCGGAGGTTAGCAGATGATGCATCCACCGTTATAGCTACTCAAAGGACTATCCACCCGACGGATAGTTGATTCGACCGCCAATGGCACAGAAGTTCCAAAATATTCTAAGTGTTGGCTTCGTTGGCCATCGAAGCATGTTAGTGATATTCATTGCCGATGAACAGTGGAAGGGATCAAGGGATTGTAGACCCACCGTTGAGGATGGCTAGAGGACTATCCTTCCGACGGATAGAGCCTCTGACCGCCAATGCAGTAAAAGAAAGTTCAAAATTTTTCTAAGAGATGAAAACATCAGTCATCGGAAGAAGATAGTGGTTTGTGCACCCGCCATTGCAGAAGCCTAGAACACTAGTATTCCGATGAGAAGAGTTTCAACTATCGATGCCGATCAGGTTATGCTTTAGTTCGCCAATGCTTAGTAGATTAGGCCGTCAATTGGAAGGAAGAGGAAGACAGAACAAAAAAATTGAAAATTTTTCTAAGTCCCCGAATCATCGGCCATCGGTGACTGTTAGCTGATCACATCGCTGATACTCAGAGGATGCGGTCACCAATGAGCTACGATAAGTGAATTTGTTGAAGCATCCGCCATTGCGAATATCGAAGAGACTAACTGCCAAATGAGGAGTTCCTCCGAGCGCTGATGTCGTAGCTTCTAGAGGCTCTGACCACTAACAAAGTCAAGAGTTGCAGAATATTTAGTTTGATTGTGGACCACCGTTGCAGAAGGCTTGACGATTAACCGTCCGGTACGTAGGGAACCCGACCACCGACGTAACAAGTTAACCCATGCTATCGGCGATGAAATTCATAATGATAAATGATTAAGGACCAGTACGGCAGGAGGGAATAGACCACTGCGGGCCCGATGCGGTGGAAGGAATCAAACGAGTAACTCGTCGATCAAAATCCTAGTCGGTTGCCATGGAAACTGAAGTAAGAACGCTTTCCGCCATTGTGGCTGCTAAAGAGACTATGCACCCAATGAATAGATGCTTTGCTCGCCGATACAGAGCGGGATTTTAATCATTTTACCCGCCGATGAATAGACAATTTCATCGTCGTTACAGATTCAGAGGGTTAGATCGCTCCGGACCCGAAACATCAGAGAGAAATAAACCAACAGACTATCGATGTGCAGCGGGGAATTAGTGGTTTGACCGCCGAAATGTTGGAAGGGATTAAGCGAACAGACTGTCGATGAATAGTCAATATGCTTGCCGATGTAGATCGAAAGTGTAGTTGGTTTGACTATCACAGTGTCGGCAGAATAGTTGGAAGAGGGTCCGATTGGGCCTAAAAAGATTTCAGTTTTTCGAAGGCATTTATCAGTGATTTTTCGAGCAGTTTTTTACTGTCTTTCAGTTGATTTTCAGCAGATTATCAGCGGTCACAGGGATGAAAAGAAATAGGGAAAATTATATGTTTTAGCATAATTGTTGTTTTATGAAATTTCCAGAAGAAAAAGGTGTATGCATCTAACAGTTTGCTACTAACACATTTGCATAACTATAGATAATTTCCAAGAGCAGTACTCCAGAAAGAACAGCGGTAAAGCAAGAGGTGGTTCAGGCATGAGAACCCATGATGGGTATGATGCTCGGGATTCTTACAAGCGAGCAGAAGATGCCATGGGAGAAAATTTCTGTAATGGAAATGAGGACATAGAGTCTAATGGAAGGATATTCCAGGGGACACTGTTCGAGGTTGCAGCCACCATGAGAAGCTTGGTTAAAGCCCAGGAAGAGCAGCATTAGTTGAATGCTGCCATATTGCAGAGTTTGATAGATTTACAAAAAAATATAGATTCTGGACGAGGTACATCAAGACCAGAAGACAGTAAGAGCAGCACTAGGAGAAGAAGAAGGACTTCCAGTGGATCATCTGACTCTGAAGAATCCAATGGAGATACAAGTTCATCTTCTCATAAAAGGAAAATAAGAAGGCACGATAGGGATCGCTCTCAAGATGAATTTAGGAAAGCTAAACAACCTACATTTGATGGTGAGATAAAGATGGGACAAGAAGCCGAGGCTTGGCTTCTTGGGATAAAGAAGTACTTTTAGGTGCAGGATTATTCAGGAAACATGAAGGCACGAGTTTCCATATTCAATCTGAATCGAAGGGCATCCATTTGGTGGGAACACTTCAAGCAGGTAAATAATATCAGTGAAAGGAAACTGAAGTGGAAACAGTTCAAGAAGTATTTCAGGCATAAATACTTTTCCGACAGGTATTATGATGACAAGATCAAGGAATTCCATGAGCTGAGATTGGGACAACAGACCATGGATGAATATGCAAATAAATTCTTGGAATTGTTGAGGTATGTCTGGTACATCAGAGATGAAAAAGTAAAAATCCAACAGTTTCTAAGTGGATTGCCTCAAGCCTACAAAGATAGAATTGAGTTCTATGAGCCGAGAACTCTTGAAGAAGCAATAAGAAAGGATAAATATTGCAATGAGAAAAGCAAAGGTAAACCTGATTACCATAAGGCATGGAAGTACAAGAAGAATGAGAAGTTTGACCAAAGAAAGAAAGGTTTCAAACTTCCTAGATTTAGGAATTAGCAAAAGCAGCCATCCCAAGTTGCGAGTAATACCGTTGGAGTGACAAGTGGAAAGCCTAAAGAGCCACATCAGAATAAAGGTCCACTTAAATGTTGGAAATGTGAAGGACCCCACTTGCGCAGATATTGTCCACTTGAGAATGAAAGTGCAAGGCCAGCTTATAACATTCAAGAAGCAGAAACAGTGGGTCAAGTAGCAAGGGTAGTCCCTAGAATTTATGTAGCACTGGAGGACCGCCAGGCAGATCATCAGTCAACTGTGGTTGAAGTTGCAGGTAATATTGTTGAACAATATGTTTCTATTTTGATTGACCATGGTTCTACTCACAGTTACATTACTCCTGGGGTAGTGGAGATTTGTGCTTTTAAGAAGGCCAAGCATAGAAAATCTTGGTTAGTTCAGCTAGCCACTGGGACTAAGAGAAAGGTCAGTGAAGTGGTAGAGAAATTTCCATTGGTTATGGGTGGATTGATCACTTGTGTAGATCTGAATGTTCTACCTCTAGGTTCCTATGATGTTCTCATTGGAATGGATTGGTTAGAAGCTCACCGAGTGAAGATTGACTGTTATAACAAGACTTTTGAATGCATGAATGAAGAAGGAAACCCGATAGTTGTGAAAGGTATTCCGGAGGTAATTTCAGTAAGACAAGTTTCAGCAATGCAGTTGAATAAGTTATGTATGAAGGGTTTCCAGTAGTATGCAGCCCATATTCTGGAACCAACAGGAGATGAAACTCATAGGTTGGAGGACTATCATGTGTTACAAGAATTCAAGGATGTGTTTCTTGATGAGATTCCAGGGCTTCCTCTGTAGAGGGACATTGATTTCACCATTGAACTTGTGCCAGGAGAAGCAACAGTGTCCAAGACACCCTACAGAATGAGTACACTGGAGATGCTAGAATTGAAGATACAGCTGCAAGAGTTGTTGGAAAAGAAGTATATCCAACCGAATGTGTCTCCTTGGGGAGCATCGGTTCTATTTGTAAAGAAGAAAGATGATACACTCAGGTTATGTATTGATTACAGACAATTGAACAAGGTTACTCTAAAGAATAAATATCCTTTACCTAGGATTGATGACCTCTTTGATCAAATGAGAGAAGCAAAGGTATTTTCCAAGATTGACTTGAGGTCTGGTTACCATCAGGTGAGAATCAAGGATGAATACATTCATAAGATAGCCTTCAGGACAAGGTATGGACATTATGAGTTTGTAGTGGTACCATTTGGTCTCACAAATGCACTAGCTACATTTATGTTCCTTATGAACAGTGTCTTCAGTAATTATTTGGACAAGTTTGTTCTTGTTTTCCTTGATGAAATTCTTTTTTATTCTAAGAATGAGGAAGAGCATTTGAGATTGACATTTCAAGTGCTCAGGGAACATCAGTTGTATGCAAAGTTGAGCAAGTGTGACTTCTACAGGGATAGAATTCAATATTTGGGTCACATTATCTCAAAAGAGGGTATATTAGTAGACCCTGAAAAGATTGAAGCCATTATGAATTGGCCTACTCCAAAAAATGTGACGGATGTAAGATCTTTTATTGGACTTGCAGGATACTACAATAGATTCATTGAAGGATTTTCCAAGGTTTCACATGCCATCACTTCTTTGCAAAAGAAGGGGATGAAGTTCGAATGGACTTCTAAGTGTGAATAAAGCTTCCAGTGGTTGAAAAATCTTCTCACCAGTGCACCAGTATTGAAGGTTGCAAACCCATAGAAATATTTTGTGGTATGTACCGATGCATGTGGACAAGGGCTTGGAAGAGTCCTTATGCAGGACAACCACATGATATTTTATGAGTCAAGAAAGTTGAAGGAGAATGAGAAGAACTATGCCACTCATGACTTAGAGCTTGCATCCATAGTACATGCTCTCAAGATGTGGAGACATTACTTGATGGGTAGAAGATTTGAACTCAGAACAGATCACTGTGGACTGAAGTATTTGTTTGATTAGCCTACTCTGAATGCTAGGAAAGCGAGATGGCTGGAATTTTTATGTGAGTTTGATTTTGAAATCAAGCACATAAAAGGAAAAGAAAATAAGGTAGCCGATGCACTCAGTAGGAAGGTACAGGAAATGCATGTGGCATCTCTTAGTATTTGCCAATCAGAATTGAGGCAGCAGATTGATAATCATGTTGCCGGAGATGAATTGTATGAGCAAGTAAAAGACAAATTGCAGTAGCAAAGTCTTGAGAAGAAGTATGAGGGATATAAATTGGAAGAAGATGGACTTCTCACTTTTAAGGGCAAATTTTATATTCCAAATGTAGCAGATTTGAGGAGAGTTGTTATGGATGAAATCCATCAAGCTCTGTATTCTGGTCACCCAGGATATCAGAAGACAATTGCTATAGCTAGAAGGCAGTACTTTTGGCCAGGTATGAAAAAGGACATGAATGAATACATTTCAAGGTGCATGAAATGTCAACAGGTAAAGGTTGAGCATCAACATCCAGCAAGTTTGTTGTAGCCTTTGCCAGTTCCAGAATGGAAATGGGAAGTTATTTCCATGGATTTTATTACAAGATTGTCGATGACTTAGAGACAACATGATTCCATCATGGTTGTAGTAGACAAGTTGAAAAAGGCAGCACACTTTATACCAGTGAAGTCTATGCATAAGACTGATGACATTGCAAAGATTTTCATGAAGGAGATTTTCAAATTGCATGGATTGCTGTCACATACCCCAATTTTGTAAAATTATGTAATTTGTTTTATTTGATTTCTGAGACATTATGTTAAAATTAATCCTAAGTAGGGATTGATGACTCAGCAGAGTCAACAGTTATGGAGTGTAATTGAGAATATTTTATTAATAATAAATAAATTATGGAGACAACAGCATGGGAGAGCTGTTAAAAGAGGTTACTGGTCAAACTAGTGGATGGAACTAGGTGGAAAGGCAAAAGACAAGTGGCAGCATCCTCAAGCACTTCCTAAGTTGCAGGTGGCAACTTCCCTATATTTGGGGTCATGATTCCCCAAGAAAGTGGAATGTGAGCAGGTGGCTCATTAAATGACAGTTAGCCCAACTAAGACCTAGGCAATATTTAAAAGTACTCAATGAGGAGAGCTGAGGCTGCTCAGATTTTATTCCAGGAAGAATTCATTCAGCTGAATATTATTCAAGAATTTCATTGAGGAAAGTGGGGAGAAACAGTAAGGAAGTGTTTGAGTGAATTACTGCAGTAACTTGATTCTTATTTATAGCTATTTGGGCTGAGAGAACTGACTGATAGTTCTGAGTTAATACTGAGTTGAAGACTGGTATTTGAATTGCTACACCTAGTTCCAATCCAGGGAGACCAGAACAAGCTCGGGGGTCCTGAGAAGTCGCTGTCTGAGCGCTCTCCAGGAGTTGGTAGGGAGGAACGGCCTCCCATTGTTGTTGTTGTCCACAGCATTAAACAGGTTCTTCATTCATTTCTATATGTCTTTCTGAGTATAAATCGATGAATGTTATAATCATTTATATGTCTGAGTAATTGATTAGTATCTGTAAAATTAGTATCTTGGAATGTTAGTAGTAAAACTTGTTAGTATCACTGTGTTTTTCCACATCTGGTATCACCAGATAGTACTCTACCACAGTATCTCAGTGTTTAGAAGAAATATTCTTCTGAACTGAGTTTCCTAGTTTATTTACAGTTTTTATTTACAAGTGCTTTTACAAATTCAGGAACTGTTTTCTCACCATATTACAAACTAGTTTTAGTATCGTATCTTATTTCTGAAAATACTAACTGTAAGAATGAAAAGATAAACTAAGTATTTTTTTAGCTTAAATTATGATTGTAATCTTCCAGTTTTAAAAGAGGATTTAACCCTTAGAAGTTAAATAAAATGAATCTGACAGAAGAATATAATTATGCATCTGTATATTTTTTTTTATCTGTTTAAAGTTGCAGAAATTTGTCTATTTTGTATCAGTCTGCAAATTAATTAAGAATGCAAGGTTAAAGTACTGTATACCCTTGTATTTAACTAAGTTTAAGTATATATCATAATTATTATTCTATTTCAAGAATTGTAAATGAATAATATCGAATATACAGGTATTATATAATTTTAAATGTGAAATCACATTTAATATTAAATAAGAATTGTACAGAAATATTCCAGATTTCGATTAATAAAAGAATTCAAAATCAAACATTGGAATAAATAACACTAAACATAAATTATAGAAACATTAATGTACATATAAACAGTAGTAAATATTTAAATTAATATTGTAATATCACTAATGTAATCCTAAACGGATAATACTCCTATCATGAGTCCAAGAAGGATTATAAACAATAACTGGTATACTCTCTATCCTTAAAAAAATAATTAAATATTACTTGCACATAAGAACATACTATAACAAAACCAGAACAGGTTTGTTTAATTCTTAAATGGAAGGAAAAGAGTAGGTTCTTGCTTCATAGTTTCAGAATCTTAGAAGTCAAGTATAAAGCTTGAACTGAAGCTTAACATTTCATTTATGTACAATAATATAGAGAGTCTTTTAACCTCAGTTTTTCTTATATAATTCTCAAAATACAATCGCTTAAGATTATAAGAAAATAATGCAGGAAAACAACTTCCTCAGCTATGATAGAATGTGAGGGTACAGACCCTATACTCTACTGTATTTAAGAAAGTTTATAATTAACAATTAAATTGAAAATAACCCTCACAGTTTGTAGAATTTACTAAGAGAGTTATTTTTACATACAGATAAAATAACCGATTAATCTAACTGTGTATTTTGGGTCGAACCCTACAAGACCAGTTAGTACAATTATATTAAAAATTGATGTGAAAGAACAAATTTCTTTCCATGGTTGCACCTTAAAACCCACAGAGTAAGCAGTATAAATCTATAAACTATTAATTTCTGTATAGAGCAGTAAAGTAAAGAGAAAACGTGCTTAACATAAAAACTTAAGATGCAGTAAACGCTTAGTAAGTGGTATTACAAAATGTGGGTAAAAACCCTAGCCATTTTTAAGAGCACTGTCAAGAAGCAAAACATGAAGCCGTGACTTCATTTTACAATCGACTCAAAGCCGTAAACTATCTTTTAGTTTCTTCTTTTTACAGGATATATTTCCTTAGTAAAAATCTTATTTAAGGGCGAGTATGTATACACAGTCTCAACCAAAAGAAATACATATGTTCAGCACAAGAGTTAACCCTGCCAAAAACTAATTTAAATAACCTACAGCCAAATACGTTTGCATGGAACCAAGAAACCACCGAAGTGCATCCATTCACCACAACCAGCAAGGAGGTATGCCATGGTTGAGACCAGGATTACCGGTGGAGTTAGAAGCCGAAGCGTTTGGCGATCCATATGCACCGAGGCGGTCAAATCTGCCATTGAAGGAGCAGTCAAAGAGTTAGAAACCCTAACATTATTATAGATAATCTGTTTATTTTCTTTTGAAATACAAAGCGTAAGTATAAAACTGGAACTTACCAGCAAGGTTGTAAACGAGCAGCCACTGAGATTTGACCAAGTAACTAAGAACCGGGTAACCAAACCCTTCTCTATTTTCTACAAGAAAAGAACTGATAAAACCAAATATGGATCTCTCTCCCAAATGGAAGCATAAATTATAAGAAATCGAAGGTCTTACACGCTGCCGTGACAGAATAATCAATGGAGCTCAAGGAAGCAACCTAAGTCCTCCAACAACTACAATGCAGCCATCAATAGAGCCACGAAGTTCTACCCAAAGCTATAAAGGAGCACAATACGATCTGGAAACGGTATTCGAACTACAGAAGGGCAAGAATCCACAGAGAACGAACCAGAAGGGTTTTTGCTGAACAAACAAGCCGATAGCGAGGGAGAGAATGACAATCTTCTAGGGTTGAGTCCACTTTTATTCCACAAGTACTTGGTCGAGGAGCGACCACGTCAGTGCATTGATAATTGCATGGG
>LPNX011052460.1:296530-345609 GCA_001517045.1 Pseudotsuga menziesii
CTTTAGACTTATAGTTATGTTTACTTGCAAAAGTTTTGAAGTGGTGAGTTTATTAATTGAGGAAATCTAGTCATGAATTTCTACTTAATTTCCTTTACCTTATAATGGCAAATGAAGAAATTTAGTTTAACGTCTCTTAAGTCTTAACAAAGATTATAAAGAAAAGTCATTTATAGTTGACACAAATGCTACCAATGTAGTGCCTAATGTTAAATCTTAAGTAGTTAGTTAAAGACTAATTATTTTCATTTCCTAGGATTTTTAACTTGTAGTATTCAAGTTTTAAAAACGTCGGTTTTGCTTTAGGGTCTCTCTAGCCCCACTCATGATTTTATCATCATAATACAACCTCTTGTTAGCTTTGAATCCTGTATAATAACATCTAGGCTTTAGATGTTTTACTTGATTAAAGAGTATTAAAGTTTGGTATTTAGAACATGAATAACAATTTATATAATTGTTATCACCAATTTGGTTGAAAAGTTAAACTTGGAAACTTATAATAAGATTGACCTGGTTAAATCTTGGACTAAGTTTTTGAGGTACTTTAGAAAGCATTCCTTTGATATCTCAAAAATAGAAGTAGTTTCCCTTTTAGAGTAGATATTTAAACTGTTAACAAGAGACTTATTCTAGATAATAACTATAAAAGTTCTGGAAGTAAGAATGTGTCTAGGTCGAAGTTAGTCACTCCAGATTCATTACTTTGGGAAACATTTTGTACTTGACAGTTTGTAGGAACAACAAATATGCAATTTGGGTAATAACTTGATAACCCAGTTTATTGTATTACACCATATAGGAATTATTATCTACTTCTATGATTGCTTTATAGTATCTCATTAAAAGAAACAATACTATTAGAAGGCTTCATGCTGTTATTGTAAAGGGAAAAACATCTGTCATTCCATAAATAATATACCAAGCGCTTCTTGTAAAATATTAAGGAAACGTTACATGAAAAGCTTTACCTGTAGGAAGCTGAATAGTCTGGCTAACATGCATTATATCTATATTTCTTTATTGAATGAAATTGGTACAGCATATGATTTTTCTATTACTTAAATGATCTGTTAAGCAGCGATCCCAAAACTTTACCTGGGTATCTGTAAGAGAAAGAAAACTGTTGCGTTAGCTTAGTAGCTAAGTAACCCCAGTCTAACATAGCATATCCCCTTGCTGTTGCAAACAGAAAACAATCAGAAAACTGACAAGAAACTCAGCTTGTATTCTAAACACAAGTAAAGATCATTCAGTTACAAAACTAATAGCATTAACTAATCAATATTTAATGATTGCATTAGTGTGAGTTTATGTTATTTATAAAAGTTTAAATTTTTTTGAATTTTTGGGGTTTTGACAATTGCCAAAGGCAATAGTTTCTGACAGAGATGTCAAGTTCACTTCTAATTTTTGGAAGGGGTTGTTTGCAGATTTGGGTACAAAGTTAAACTTTAGCACTGCATACCATCCTGAGACAGATGGGCAGACAGAAAGAGTTAATCAGGTGCTTGAAGACATGCTTCACATGTATGTGATGGACAAACCAACCAAGTGGGAAGATTACTTACACTTGGTAGAGTTCGCTTACAACAATGGACAGTAGGAATCCCTTGGGATGAGTCGGTATGAATCTTTGTATGGAAGAAGGTGCAGGACACCAGTGACTTGGGACAACCCGGTGAACAGAGTTGTGCTTGGACCAGAATTGCTCAAGGAAATGGAACAAGAGGTTGTAAAGATCAGGCAGAATCTGAAAGCAACACGGGACAGACAGAAAATCTATGCAGATAAGCATAGGATGAATAGAGAGTTTAGTGATGGGGATCATGTTTACCTCAGAGTGAAGGCAAATAAAAGTTCCTTGAAGCTTGGGAGTTGTGCCAAGTTGTCACCTAGATATTGTGGGCCGTTTGAAGTGCTTGAAAGAATAGGGCCTATTGCATATAGACTTGCATTGTCTACTAGTACTAGAGCTCATAATGTTTTTCATGTTTCTTTGCTTAAGAAATATGCACATGATCCTAACCATGTGATAAATTAGGATGTGATTCAGGTGGAACCCGAGGGAGAGTTCCAAATCGAGCCAATGCACATCCTCGACAGGAAGGTCACAATGCTCCAGAACCGAGCCATAGGGCAAGTAAAGGTGCAATGGGAGAATTACGGACCTGAAGAGGCTACATGGGAGCTGGAGGATGCCATGCGATTGGCACATCCATTTTTGTTCAATCCTGCAGAACACTGAGGCGATACCAGTGTAACTTTTGTTCAAATTTTGTAAAGCATTGAGGACAGTGCTATTAAAGGGGGAGGGGAATGTAATACCTCAATTTTGACCCCGCTTAGATTAAAAATACATGATACATATATTGTAAATAATCTTGGTGCAGAGCTAAAGGCCAAGGCCCCACCATCGATATGTTTATGTTGTGTTTCTATTTTGGGAATGGTCACCGATGGTATATCGGGACATACAGCATATATTTAATTATGGCATCATGTAAACATGCATTTTAATTGAATAACCCAACTAGCTATGTTCGCAGCAACTAAATTGAGAAGGGGCATGATTCCAAAGGATAAGGAAGGGGGGGATGTTGAACTTTGAGTCATGGGGAAGAGCCACGTGTCACCTCTCTCTTTTACTCCCACCACCTTGGCTTTCTATTGGTTAGTTGGGACAGCGAATTCGTTGGAAAAAAAGACCACGCCCACGCCTACTCACTCTCTCCCACGATGCGTCTGTTGTCCTGTCCACTACCCCGATCATGAGCTTGTTCAGTTACTTCATGTGAGGGAGTTAAAGGAATCCACATTCCATTGTTGGGGGTTCACCTTCTCTCTCAGGATTGCTAGTCGATGGGTTTTTCTTCCCTGTTCACGCAGAGGATAGTTCTCCTCTGCCTCACGTATTCAGGGGGGATGGTGGATTGTTTCTTTCCTCTGTTCATGCAGAGTCTATGTCTTTTTCCACCATTTCTAGGCTGCATAATGTTCTGTCATTTTTTCGTCGTTGAATCATGAGCTGAAGACTGCTACTCTACTGCTGGGTCGTGACCATAATTTTCTTCCACGTTGTGTTTAGCCATGTATTTTTCCATCCCACACAGTTTGGGAGTTTTGTTCTCTTCCCATTTTCCAGTCTGTGCAGTTAATCCAGTGATGGTATTTGTTGGTTTGCATGGGCGGACCCGGGTTTTACTGTATTTAACCAACAACACCCCTAGCTCACTGGCCCTTTCGGCGACAGACCGCAGAGCGGCCTGAAGTCTCACCCAAAGTGATTCTAATGGGTTGGCCAAAGACTCAAGTGTCTTGGACCAGGTTCTGTGGCAGCCTGGGTGTCTCGTAGCTCTTCTAGCCTGCGAGATTTCTGTATTTCTACGACGCGCAACTCCCTCTTACTTACAACGACTCTAGTCCTTATCGCATCGCCATGCCTCAGGAAACGCGTAACACCTTCCTACGCTGATTCTCAACTGCAGCGCACCACAGCTCCTCCGCTGGTGCGATATCGCCTCCTTGCGATATCCTACCGCTGCGGCTTAGCGTATTCAGTGCTACTCGTTCCGACTTACGGGATTCAATATACAAGGTTGCTTAACTCTGCGACTCTTAACTATCTGGGATGAAATGTAGATAAACTCTTACACAAAATTCTTATGGACTTCAACTTGCATTTATCTTCTATAGTGCTGTAAACTAAATAACGCATACATACATTAAACTGTAAACAAGGCCCATGTGATAACTGATAGATGCAACAAATAAACACAACACATAAATCAATCACACAACACACGATTTTAACGTGGTTCACCTCTAGGATGGAAGTTACGTCCACAGAACTATGTTTCTATTATAGCTCAGGGGAAGGTAAACACAGTTCCGCTGCACCGCATATGCAGCTCGAGATCTTCTGGGTAAATCCGCACACATCCTGGAGCCCTTCTCTCTTAGATCTCTTTTCTACTCTATATTGCACCTCTTACAATATACTCTTCCCTCTATGTCGATCCCTGCGGATCGTTACATGCATACTCAGTGAACCAGCTACTGGTTACAGTAAGATAACTACAGTTAATAACAGAACCAGAGCTCGGCTTCTACAACTTTCTAATGATCTACAAAACAACTAACAACTAAACGAACTAACTAACCGACCAACCAACCAACCCTTTTACAATACAAAATACATCCCTTTATAGGCCGCCCGAAGGTCTCGCCATTACAACACTGTGGGCCTGTCCCAACAGTAACCCAAAACCCTAATTAGTGACAGTTTCCATATCTGTACTTGAGGTAGCCGCTTTCCGTCACACCATAGATCTCTACAGTCTTCCATGCTTCCCGGCGCTGACCATGGGTACTGTGCACCGCTTCCCTGGTTCTATCCTTCGTCTTCAATACCTTGGCCTCGTTGCTCCTTTTCCTTTATCAGGGTAGCTAAGCCGTCCTATCTTCGTTGCTGCCTTCAATGCAGTGGTTGAGCTCTCTCTTCTCGGTCACTCAATTATTGTCGTCTTCCTTGACTTCTCTGTCCTAAAAGTCATGGTTTCCAGCTCTTCTCTGCAGCTAGAAACATGCTACGGCGTCGTAGCTCTACCTTATCTCCTCTCCGCCAAAACTGTCTATCCGCTAAACTGGCAGCTTCTTCTGTAGCTGTGGGACCCTACTCCAACAGTATTAAAGATCGGTGTTGAGGGTTCATAGCGTTGCTAACTGTTAGTTTTCCACGATTGTTGGACTGTGTTTTCCCTTGTAAAAGCTTGAATAGCTCTATTTGGTTTCTTGCATGCAGTGGATTTGTCCTCGGACTGCTTTGGAGTGGTGAATGAGGGCCTGAGGTGCTTGATAAACATGGTGGGTTGAGAACCACACAGATAGAGCTACTGAGCTAGCTTTCTTCTCCATAACCCCTGAAGAGCACTGGAGGGAAGATCTGAGTTTGAGGGACTGCGTTGCAAAGAAGGGAATGACTTCCTTGTGTTGGGTGTGTGCGGGTGTTCTAGAAGCCAGGTTGGCTCTGGTGTTGGTGTATGTAGCTCTTCAGTGAGCTCACCAGCTCAGCATTAGCCTTTCCCAGCTCCTGGACGACTTGATAAACCCAACTTTGTTGGCTTGGATGATCTGTTGTTCGCCTGATAAACCCAACTGTGTTGGCTTGGATGAACTGTGTACCCTTGTGGTGTTGATATCCATGGCTATGTGTAAGTTTGTTTAAATTCCTTATTCCTTGGGGAATCATGCCCGGCTCAAGGGTGGCAGCGTTCCTGAGAGATTAAAGAGCATCCGAGCCTATGGTTGGGTGGAACGTTGCAACGACGTAGCTGGTTGCGGAACAAGTTCTCTATAAGATAAGTACTCTTGCCTAACTTATGTCTACAATTATATATTTACCATTGATGAATGATGATATACATGTTAAATGTTGATCTATATATGCATGAATGTTGATTGAAATGTTTTGCTTCTGTTGTGTATATGAATGATTATGCTTCATAAAATGTTTTATGTTTTAAGTATCATGCTTCAGCACTATATGTATGTATGTTCATGTTCATGGGGCTAGAACCCCGAATGATTTGATGTATCGTAGCATCCTCTTCACCGGTCAGAGGGTCAGGGACATTACAAAGTGAGTTAGGACTAAACAAAAAATTCTAGCCTATGGTGTTATTGTTCATTTGGTAAATGAAATTTTGCACTCTCGCTAATGTCAACCCAAATACAAATATTATTTTTTTAATTTCTAAATTTTAATTTTTTATTTTCTTAGTTCTTAAATTCTTTAACAAATTTCATGTCAGTTGTCAATCACAACTATCACTCAAAACATATTTTTCATTTAGTCTATTCATGGTCTTTTAATGCATCTTGGTAAGCAGGGATTAGTATACACATATTCTTTTAATGCATTCTGGTAAGTGAGGGTTGTGCTTATGATGTAATACATTGAACAATGAGTTGAAGGTGAATGAAACCATGAGCTTAATTTATCTCATCATTTTCAAACCATACAGTAATAAAACCATCATTAGACATGGTTGTGTATATATTTTGTTCCTTTATATTATTGAAATTTAGATTTGAACCAAATCAAAGTATAATTAGTGTGCCTACTACAACACACGGACATCTCTAGATTCCACACCCCACTTGTGGCTTAAAATCTCCCTAACATTTATTATACTCACACTATTTTGTAGGTTAAATGCAAAATTATATTTTCATGGATGCATCGTGTTGCTCTTCTTCTAAAGACAATTCTTCCATCCTTCCAACCAACACTAACCTATTAGTCCCACTTCCCTTTCAATCAATGAAATTTACATGTATGTCTTCTCTAAACAATGTTAGCCTAAGGTTTCCAAAGGTGGTTGAGGATAAGATCTTCCCTCATATTTGTTATATTAACTTAAACACTACTAATGAAGATAACAAAAATTCATCATTGTCAATTAGATCTAGCCTAAGTGGTTGTGGTATGGAGTATTATCCTCCCCACCTAGGTTGTATTCCCACAAGTGACAAGTTGAGCTCATAATATGTGTATTGTTATAACGAATTCAAGACATGTTATTAACATGACCTTGTTCTCTAAATAATCTACGGGAAAAATCCATCCAAAATGTATAAAATATGGATGAATTGTGGATTTGGATCCAATACAAAGGGAGAGCTAATGGCGCTTTGGATGATACTTTACTTCTCCTATCAACACAATTGTGATGGTCTCCTGATATATGGGGACTCAAAAGTTATCATAGACCTAGATACTAACGAAGCCATGATAAATGTTCTTCATCTCTTTGCTTGGTTGAAGATCACTCGGAGGTCGATTAGCTCTTTCAAGGATATCACTTTATCTCATGTCTACAGACACTTCAACCAGCTAGTTGATTCTCTTTCAAAGAAAGCACTACATGCTTCTAAAGGCTTAATTTTTTGGGAGTTTCGGGTAGATGATGCTTGTGCACATGAAGGCGGTTTCAAGATCTTTCCATAACAGTCAGCTTTGACTCTTGCAGTTGTTACTCTTCATCATTTACATGCTTCTCTTTTTTCCTTCGTCATTTCATATTGGGCCTTTGGTCTATCAGCTAGCCCTTCACTTGATATTTTATCCTGGACTACACCTTGTTCTTAGGGTTGTTTTGCTTTCTATTTCATGCCTACTTTCAGGCTGCCCCTTTGTTCTACATTTTTGTTTCTTCAGGCTGTTGGGCTATTCTTGGTCTCTGTGTTGTACACAATGACTATTTCACCATATACTTATAATACAAGTATAGTTTTTTTTCTTATTGAAAAAAATCTAGGGGCCTACCCTGGGTACCAACATTGAATTAAGGTTACTTGCCTAAGGGTTTGCCATGATATAATTACTTTAAAAAATTTCCTTGCAATATGCATCCCATTATTCATTTCAACATTCTAATCATCTATTCAAGATTTATTTATATCACAAAGTACTTTCTAATTTATATTTGAAGTCAAATTTTACAATTATATCAATTTCATATAATGTGTTTTTTGTCAATGTAAATAGTATTGATATGTAAAAAAGAAATATCGTTCTCAACTCTCACATTATAAATTTAAGACACTAGATAATAATATTATTATTATTAATTTAGTAAATTTAAAAGACTAGATGATGATGATGATAATAATTATTATTATTATTTGATTTAGATGATGATGATAATAATACTAATTATTATTATTATTTAGTTTATTGATATATATGTATTATTTTTATATGTAATATAATATATTGACTTTATTTTTTTATTTTTCATTTTTTTTAAATGATAAATAAAGTGTCTATTCCACACGTTCAACCATAAACTTAAGCATAATTAATTAAAATAATTATTTACACTTAATTCAAAATACTATTTATACTTATCAAATAATGCATTCTCATATTAAAAAGTCAAATAGTATCTGATTTAACATAAACATTGACCTTAAATTTAATGGTTCACCACCTACTTCCCGTCCCTTTCAATGAAATCGTCTAACCATCCACTATTCCTTACCCACGCATATGAGAATACCTGTGGCGGATAACTATTATGGAAATACCGCACATGTATGATATTTTAAGGAAAATAATCTACGCGAGTAAAGATATTGTTTGATTATAAGGTTGGGCCACAACTTACATTACATTAATATAATTTAATTGTGATAACGCGAATTTGTTTAATGATCACTCTCATCCCAAGAAGTCTAATTGGGCGTGAACACTAGGATGTTACCAGAATTACTCATCCATCATTAAAAAAAAGGAAAATACAGTACACAATCCAAGTCAGATTAATTTTGTTTAATTGAAATAAGGAAAAGAAAATGATATATAATTTTTTTAATAATAAAATATTTATACTTTATTAAAAAATCAGAAGGGAAAGAGTTTTAATGTGAAACGGAATGAAACGGAATCCTATCCTAGAGATATGCCATGTAATAGTGGGACATGCCAACGTATGTGAAGGGAAATACATTATTTAGAAAAGTTTTGAGGTTTAGTCAAAAAAGGAAGGAGATAACAAAAGAAAGTGAAAGGAATTTGATTATTATGGGATTGTATTTGTCATTTGAAAAAGAAAAAGTGTTAGATGGTACTAAATCACGGGAAAGTTGAAGAGAAATAGTGTTAGGTTTGGAATGTATATTTAAAAGTTTATTTAATTTAATAGTAAGTTTTATAAGTTAATTTATGTGAATAATAAAAATAAATATTTAAAACGTTTGAAAATAAAAGTATATAATAATATGTTTAAAAAATTGTTTATAATTAGTAAGAGAGATTTTTATTTTTATTTTCTTTCTAATTTAACATAATAGAGAGGATTTTTTTGTTTTATTAAAGAGTTAATAATTTATTATATCAAATTTTAAATTTTTATTAAAAAAAAAATGAAATTAAGAGTTTTTGTGAATCTCTATGCATGTCTTTTTCTATATTTGTAAATACAATTTGAGTAGGTTTAATAATTAAGAATATGCATTTCTTTTTTGTAGATGACACGTGTGAATATAAAGAGTGGTAGGGTAGATACATCTTTAAAACTAAACAATCAAATATATGTAAAGAGGGGTCTCTTGTTTTATAAACAAAAATATCTTTACATTAATTTGATGTTTGACTAGACAATGAACTTAAATTAAGTTATTATTATAAAATGAAAATGAAAACAATATATTGTTAGTTAAACTTAAATCGTAGACTTTTGAATAAATTTAAAACTAAATACTATTATGGAAATCAAAATATTATAGCTACAAATTAGATTGGAGTTTAGTTTTCGATGAAAACCATGAATAACAATATAAAAACCATGAATAGTTTTCTTACTTCCAGTACTTAGGAAAATGTTGTATAAAGATATTACAAAAGAGTTGCTTGACAAGGTCCACTTAGCTACTCAATTGGTTATTAATAGCGATACACTTGCATGGGACTCGAGGAAGGCTATGTATTTATTTATTATATCACTACAATATCATTACATAACTATTTAAGGAGAATGAGCCAACTTAATCTAACGAGATGTGTCTCTATGCCATATCATTTCCTCATGGTTTATGCGGAAAGAATCATTACTTTCCTTTTGTTGTAGGAAGGAATACTAGTTATATAGAAGGAATGATATTGACATATGTGAAGCTAGAATAGTATAATTGAGATGTTGGGAAAGTTGAGAGTGAATTGGTTAATGTAGCTAGAAACACAGAGCTAATAGAAGTGCAATCATCAATAGTTGTAGCTAGAACATAAAGGATGTGCTATAGGAGAAAAATGTTGTGTGGCTTGATGCTAAAGTTCAAGTCCTATGGAAAACTAGTATCAAGGCGACAGATTGGACTGCTAAAGGAACTAAATGAATATATTGTTTCTATTGTTGAAAATGTGTTCAAAGTGAAGATGTGAAGTGCACAATGACCTACCAATGTATCCAAGTGGGAGGGTGACCTCTAAGGAACTCGGTTGATGCCAAAAATCATAGCTAGGTTGGAGAGCGGATCCCCAAGGAATCATTATGATTAAGAGAAGGAAATTTGGGTGGGAGATCGAATCTCCAAGGAACCAATATGGATCTTATTGAAAATAAGAGTTGGGTGGGAGAGAAGATCGCTAAGGAACAATGTGATGGAGTGATTGAGTTGTTGTAAGAGAAAAGGTGTTCTTGCATAAAGCAAGGCTTATATTTTGAGTGTGGAACTAAAGTAGGGATAAAATAAAATAACATGCAATTGACTAGAAAATGAGAGCATGTTGATCTATAGAATATGTTAACTAAGTGACATCATCCAAGTGAATGTAAAGAGATCTATAGTTAGCAGGTATCGTGGAAACCTTAGTAGTATGATCCATGCACCTAGGAATATAATGTAGATCTTTGAAACTAGCACACAAATCTACTAGGTATATAGCTACGTTGTAGTTGTAGAGGTGCATTCCAAAGGATGATCGAATTGCAAACCTTAGATCGCTTGCCAAGAGAGAGACCTCGTGGAGATGCAATTGAGGCAGTGTGGGTATGGGGTTGGATGTGATGGTAATACATTGTATGGAGAGATAGAAGCTAGGAAGGATTATAAGGGAAACAATAATATAAATGTTTATATGGGAAGTGTGAATCTAGAGTTTTTCGAAATAAATGAGTTGGTGAAGGAACAAGAAACCCTAACTAAAAATTGGTATGAGAGAGATTTCATTGTGAATTTTCAAGGATTGGGTGGGTAGGTGAGACAACCAACAAAAAAATTCATATGATACCATATGATGAACCTCATATATGAAAATCATAAATAAGAATACAAAAACCATAACCTCGTATATAAAAACCATAACCATGAAAAAGAATAAAAAACCATAACAAAATAGAATGATGAATAGTTTTCTCAATTCTATTACACTTGGAAGTATAAAGAATACAAAAGAGAGATAGAATGATGAATAGTTTTCTCGCTTATATTCCATATGTAATAGAAGTGCCTTATATAGAGAATATAAAAAGTTTTTTCACAATGTACACTTTAGTTACCCAACTAATTATTACTAACTATATACTTGCATAGGACTCTGTATATAGGATTCAAAGTAAGCTATACATTTTATTATTATTATTATTACTATTACTATTTTAGGAAAATGAGACAACTTAATCTAATAAGATATACCATATTAGTTTTACAAAGTACGATCCTTAGTTTTGTATGCTCTCTCTCATATTAAGGAATAAAATGGATGTATAATGCATAATATCGTATGGAGAAAGTATGTGGAAGTTTAGTTTTACAAACTATGTCGGGCTCTAATAGGAAAATGAGACAACTTAATCTAATCAGATATTCCATATTAGTTTTACAAAGTACGATCCTTAGTTTTGTATGCTCTCTCTCATATTAAGGAATAAAATGGATGTATAATTCACAATATCGTATGGAGAAATTATGTGGAAGTTTAGTTTTACAAAGTATGTCGGGCTCTGTGTAAGATTAATAGGTAAAAGGAATTTAATAAAGAATTTGACGAAATAAGTCTTTTATAAATATGTCAATTAATTCTAGTTTTATAAATATGTCAATTAAGTTTAGTTTTGTTAGTTAAAAATAATAAATTATCTTCTGTATAAAATTAAAATCTTATTTATTGTATGTTTTTTTTTATGATAAATTAATAATAATTATTATTATTATTATTGAGTTTTTTTTAGGTTGGGTGAGTTCAGGAGTATGTTATGGTTGTCCATACTTAGGTTCAAAATCCATAAACAAATATACATGACACTTAGAATTTTCAGTTAATGAAAAAAATGATTATTATTCTATTATTATTGAGGATGTAAGCCTTAAACAATATTTAACACATACATACAAACAGATTGTGTTCTATATAAAATCTTAAACAACTTCAACAAAATAAACACTTACAATTGCAATCATATATATATGTTATTTATATTGATCAAATTAATTGGATTGGATGAAGAATCTAAATCAAAGTCATGTGATATTTCTACGAGACTCAAATATCTCGACTTCGTCCTCAAACCAGATTATTACCAAACAAAGGACTGAACCTAGCTTATTTGCAGAGTTAAAGGTAAAATAAAACATTGATGTAATATATGGTTGTCAAAGGTTGGCAGATTCATTCTTATGAAATCTATTCTAGAAGGTCTTTCTGTATATTGGGTTACCCTTCACATGTTCCATCTGAGGTTCACGCACACATTAGAAAGCTCAATTTTATTTTTTTTATGGAAAAGAAACCATGTAGGCAAGCCTTTTCATTTGATTTCATGGTGAAAACTATCCCTTCCCAAATAGATAGGTGGACGGGGGCTCAAAAACACCAATATTTTTCAAAAGCACTTATAAGCATAGGGGATTTGGTGATTGTTGACTGACAGAGGTATTTGGGTAAAGGTTATATATAAAAAATATATGTACCCATTAACTATACAGGAGTGCATTCGATTTAGTGATAAACAGAGGAGAAAGACATATGTCATGTGGTAGACACTTCTCTCGGCTTTTGATATCATAGGAGATTGGATCACCTGGAATATTGGAAATGGAAAAAGCATACGTCTGGGCATTGATTCATGGGTGGGGAGGAAGACCAATCCTTGGTTGTCTGTACATATGATTGAGGCTCACATTGATAACGAATACATTTTTCCTTTATTATATTATTAATCATAATGCCTCAACTCCATTGCATCAAGCTTGATTATCGTCGAACTACCTGCCTTTTGAAAATGATGACAAGATTATATGGGATCGATATATTTCAATCTAACAACATGCCAGGTTCACATCATTGAAGAGGAGGACTCATTAATATGGACTAAAAATCCAAATGGAGGATATTAACAACCGAAATTGGGATATTTGATGTTGCATGAAGAGGAAGATCACCCCCGCTAGTGGTGGTGCGGACCTAACTTGGCTCTTCACTTCTCTCTCAAGGAAAATTTTATTTGTGTGGCTATCATTGGCTGGAAAAGTCTCTGTATGGGACTACCTTATAAAACTTTATGAAACTGGTCCAAGCAAATGCCCATGACGATGTCTCAATAGTGTGTATATCAATCACATTTTCATCCATTATTCATATTTATCAGACATGTGGAAGTATGTTTTAGTTGTATTACAAGCCACTTTACATGGGATGGGGAAGATTTAATTGATTCTATTTAGAACTGACTGAATAATCATACTTTTTGGGCATTCTTATCTCTCCAAAATATTTTGATCTAGGGAGTATGGCTTGCTCGTAATAAAGTGATCTTCAATGACACCTTTATCCCTCCACATATCTATAGTGAAATTTTTTTATCCATTCTCGATCACTTTCCACAGAATCCCAAAAATAAGCCTATGAAGGATATTGTGAAGGAGGGATTAACAAACTTAAACAGTGCCATGGTGTTATTTCGATGGAGAAACTGATGGAAAGCCTTGCAGAGGGGGATTTGAAGGCGTTATTTACATCACTGGGGAACACTGGTTCTATAGGTTTTGGATCGTCCAAATTCCACAAACAATCTTGCAATGATCTCAAAGATACACATGACTTTGAAGTTGGATATCCACCTCAAGGTAAAGTCATTACATATTTTTGGGGACTCCCTCTAGGTGATAGATTGTCTCCATTATTATAAAAAAAACCAAAAATACTTATCTTAAGCATATATATGAGGAAATATGTAGATTGCTTCCACTTTTCGACAATATTTCGTTTATACGTATCTATCGAGAATGGAACACCCTGGATGATTTACTTTCCAAACAAGGGTTTCTATCGGTAGAACATCATGCATAGTTTTGGGAAGTATACAAAGACTCTATTAAAGAGTTAGATCCAAGACCTCTCCTAGGACACTTCTGCCCATAGGGACGCGAAAAGGACCCTATATATGGAAGAAAACTTTTGACATTTTTTCTTTTTAATTGGCTGGTATGTATATCCAGTATGTATTGTAAAATTTAAAATTTGAATGAGTGAATTTGATGAAGTTGGTCTAAGAAATCCCTAGTGTGGGGTGTTAGGGAGGAGAAGGGTATAATTGCGGTGTGTGTCCTTTTACAAGATAGGTGATATTGATACATATATCAATCATTTAAATGGAAGAGGATACATAAGATATCTAAACCATAATGGCTCAACTTATTTGTCTTAATGTCATACTCCACCAAGCTATACAATCATGGTTGGGCATCCCATCAAGTGAGCTCCACCACCTTGGAAATTAATGATCAAATTGATTGGCATGCTAAAGAGGTTTAACATTCATAGGAAGGGGTTGAGACTTATAATACCAACACTCTTCATTCGGGTGTGATTATCACTCAACTCCAACAACCAACAATTAAGTTTCTTAGAGGTGTCACAGATCTCACTCTTTAGCTAGTGGATTTAGTAGTGAGGCTCTTAGTGCAAAAGTTCCCAAGAAAATAACAAAGATGGTAGATAGGAATGAGAATAGGGAGGGAGATAGATATCAAGAAGGTGGGAGTGACGAAGGTAATGCAAGACCCCTATGGACTCATGGAAAGAACCCAAAAGAACATCAATGGTTTATCACAGGAGTTTCATAGATTCTATTAAACATGAGCTCGAAGGCATTGAGATAAAGGTTAGAGAGAAATGTGTTTTTTTCCTTGAAAAAAATTCGCAGATCAATTTTATTAAAAACCGAGCCACTTTGTTCAATTTCCCAAAGGAATTACATCTCATATTTTCAAAAAAGAGAAAGGTTTTGGAGTATAATCTTCAAAAAGAGAGAAATATGTTCCAATAGAAAATGAGTAATTTAAGGATGAAGTCATGGCTTGGGTTCCAATCATAGGCTTCTCTAGAAGCAGGGATACCAAATATTGAAAGGTGGTAAATTTATATTAACATACCAAGTCCTTCATAGCTTTGATCATTGAAGAGAAAGGGACCCAACATTAGGAAGTTCTCAACAGCTTGAAATAACTCAACCATAAACTAG
Organism: Pseudotsuga menziesii; assembly: GCA_001517045.1. Taxonomy (NCBI): domain Eukaryota; kingdom Viridiplantae; phylum Streptophyta; class Pinopsida; order Pinales; family Pinaceae; genus Pseudotsuga; species Pseudotsuga menziesii. The sequence goes on from LPNX011052460.1 coordinate 311,557, forward strand.
AACAACTTGATCGTAAGTATGAGAAAATGATAACTATCATATGCTGATGAAAAGTAGGCACTAGGGGCTAAGAGGAATCATAGAAGATTACTAAAGTAGAGGCAAAAACAACTGGAGCTTTCCAAGAGGCAGCTACTCCACCATAAGTGTGGAGAATTAACTTTTGCTATTTGTTGGAGGAGCAAGTCAGAAAGTCGACTTGAACGACAGCCGACTTAGTCGATCAGCTGACTAAGTCGGTCGGCCGACTAAACTAGAGATTAGGTCGGCCACCTAAGGTCGTGTCAGTTCACCGAACCGACAGGTAGTTATTTTGTAACTGTTTTGTAATCATATATATTAGGCTGTTGAGCCAGATGAGAACTCGGTTCAGTTCTCTGTATTGTATGGACCCATTCATGTTAATATAATCTGTTAATTCATCTACTTGTTCTTATCTCTTGTCTCTGTTATGTATGTATGTTTTGGTATGTATTATTGGTAACCTTATGTGATCTATGAGATTACAACATTGGTTCCGTTGTCGGTAGTACATGTCTAAGATGTATGCAAACAAATGATATCAGAACAGGAGATTAAGGACTGGTGGGAACTTAAAGTTGCAAATTATTTGCAGAATTACACACAAAGAAACAGATTAATGACCGCACAAGCAAAAGCAAGATTCTTTACAGAAACACATGAGAAGTTTGTAGAATCAGTGCCCCAACTTCTGAAGAAACTCCTAGATGAAAAATCCAGAAGGGACTAAAGATCAACAATTGCTAGAAAAATTGATCCGAGGGGGAAGAACAAACTTGTCGGAGTGGTTCGAAAAAATCGCCGACAACTTCTGCGAGGAGAAAGCAATAGAAGACAGAACTTTGGTGGAAACCGTCAAGGAGAAATTTTACATAGACCTCACCGAGCAATTTCTGTGTTCCTTACCGACCTTGTTGTTTAAGTTCCTGATCGAGAAGGGAGTGGGTCATATTGTCGAACCTCATCCATCACTTCACAGACCACCATTAAACCCTAACTGGGCAAAAAAGCAAAAGAGGTGGGAAAAATTCATTGCAGAAAGGGAGTGGGAATACTTCCTAAGCAAGTAGACCGAACTATCCGGGTTTTCTAAAGTGTCGGGTAGGATATGAGGGGGTAGCTGGTCATATGTCGGGATAAAGTGGAGTGGATTCTAGTCGACTAGAAGCATATACCAATCACCAGTAATGAGAAGTCGACCAAAAGGGAAATCAAGAAGATAGTATCACACAAAGGTATGTCGGACATTCAGAAAATAGAGAGGGAAGAGAGACAACAAAGGAGGGAAGAAAGAAGAGAAAGAGCCTTAGCGTTGCATCGAGGAATGTGTACTAGGGAGATTGAACAGGAAAGAAACCCGCCAGAGTCGGGTCATGACTGACAAGAAGAAGGCGTGGAAGCAGAGGCGTCCCCTACAGAAGAAGAATCGTGGATAGAGCAGCCAGAATCTCTCTAATTAAGAGCTCCCCAAGAAGGAACAACTCTATATCCATTGAATCTATGTACCCGAATACAAACTATTGTCGAAGAGGACCTCCGACTAGGAGCTGGTGACTTTGGTATATGGAGTCGAATAGACGACAAGACATACACTGGAAGACACCTCATTATCCGTCGAATAGAAGAAGGAAATTGGGTTACCTTTCAAGCGGTACCCTCCAACCGAAGTATCAAATTACTTTTACCGACACATGAAGGAGCACCCTCCCTGCCAAATACAGCTTTGGAAGACATAGAACATTTAGACTTGCGGACAGGTAACTGCAGTTGGACATTGACAGAAGAAGTCAAAATCAACCGACTGCTAGTAAAAAATGAAACGACAAAAACAACTGACGGAGATGAAAGTTCCATTGATGATAGTTCTGTAGAGAGGAATAAGCAAATAACCCCACCACCCCCACCCCCACCTCCACCACTGCCACCTCCTAAAAGCAGCGACAGTGATTTCGACATGGATCACGGGTCAGCACACATTCCTCTATATGAGGGGGATGAGGACCCCAGATGACACTGGTTCGTCTGTGAATCGACTTGGGAGGCTAACCAAGTTACGAATGAAGACAGACAGATGGCACAGTTCGTCGATGCCTTGAGGAAAAGGGCATTAACTTGGTATATCACATTTTCTGAAAGACAACCTCGAGCAACCAAAGTCGAGATGAAAGCGCAATTTCTATCATTTTTCAAAACTCCAGATGCAAAACATCTGGCAATAAAGAAATTAAAAACAACATCGCAGAAGCCAGGAGAAACTGTTCGTGACTATGATAAGCGATGGAAAGAACTTCTTAGCCAACTGGACTATGTTATAGATGAACAATTATTAATCCAGTGGTTTCTTGCAGGTTTATCTCATAAAATCCGCCAACACATAAGTTTGGAAATATTCAAGTCTTATGAAGATGCACTTGCAAAATCTCTCCAAGTGGGAATGGATGAGGACATACCAGCATACTCCCATTAGAGGAAATTTGGGGTCTAAAATGGGCCTTATAAGAAAACGTGCCAAAATAAGTTTTTGTGAGTTGGAATTCAAGAACCAATAGAATTTCAATAAAATAAGTCAACCATAATGGTTGAATTGACATATTTGTCATTAAAAAAAACTACTTTTTTTGTTCGTATTTTCGACATATCTCCCTATGTTTTTACTCAAATTTCGATCGGGAGAGCTTGTTGGATGCGGAATTTGATTCCGCATCCAACGAGTACCCACACTGCATACTTTTGATGGACCCCGCTACCCCAAAAACAAGAAATACCTGAAAAAACGTGATGATGACATCCTCATCACGTTTTTTCAGGTATTTCTTGTTTTTGGGGTAGCGGGGTCCGTCAAAAGTATGCAGTGTGGGTACTTGTTGGATGTGGAATCAAATCCAATGAGCTCTACCGATTGAAATTTGAGTCAAAACACAGGGAGATATGTCGAAAATACGAACACAAAAAGTAGTTTTTTTCTTTCTTCCTCCAAAATTAATCAATATTATTTTATTATTTTAACTATTATTTTATTATTTTAACTATTATTTTATTATTTTCCTTAGGAGGCCCATTTTAGACCCCAAAATTCCTCTAATGACTGATCATAGACTAGAATAATAGCTTGAGATCATGTAGAAGTCATTAAAAGAATTAAACCTCAAAAGTCAGGATATTTGGTGCACGAAGTGCTCGATGACCGGACATTCAAAAGACAACTGTCGACAGGGAATTAGCCGACAGGATGTTTGATTTGTATAGATTAAATGTTTTTGCGACATTTTCCAGGAGCATGGAGACCACCTGACAAAATATTACCCGTTCAACATGAAGAACGGCAAGGCATATTGGCGTGCAATCTACGAAACTAAAAATCATAACACAACCGACTGCCATTTGAACTTGACGAACCGACATAATTATCATGCAGTCTACCAGACCACTGTAGTTGCACAAAATAATGAGCAAAACAACTTACCAAACGATCAGAACAATCAGAGATATGAAGGTCGAAGATATGAGCGCCGATATGACAATTGACGCGGAGCCTATGGAGGTTGAGGTTGATTCTCTGGAAATCGAGACAACCGACCACGTCGACCCATCCAATGCTTTACATGTTATAAGGAGGGACATCAATATGCAGACTATCCATATAAAGACAGAACTGACCTCAAATTTTGTACTCATTGTGGAGTAGGGGATCACTCACTAGAGGATTTCCCTACCATGTTGGAAAAAATAAATACAAAGAAAAATGTTAATGTCTTGTCGTGTGTGCAAAAAAATGATGTAATAAACACCAAAAAATTGCATATTGTAACCCGACAAGGGACAAAAACAGGAAGTGATAACCAAAGAATTAGCAAAATAAAAGAGAAAAATATCTACCCTGATCCACTTAAAGAAAAACAAACATACAACGAAGCAATAAATGTATTCAAAGAATTTGCACGACAAGGACAAGCTATTGACAATCGACATAACACAATAAAATAATTAATACAGCTCATACAAAAAGACAACTCAGTATCTCAGTTCATCGATTTGCTATATGAAATAAACCACAACAACATCGAAAAACAAACAAATAATATCTGTAGTTTAAATAAAAAAGATAAAGGTGATGCCGACACACTTGTCGACCTGGAAATTGAAGGATACCATGTCCGACAAGTAGTGCTCAACTTTGGATCACAAGTAAGCATCATGACTCGTGACACTTGGGAACAAATGGGAAGACCTCGACTATATGAGCCAAGCCTAATTGAACCTATTGGAGTCTGAAAAAATGTTGATACAACTATAAAAGGAATCTCGACTAAAGTTGACTTCGAAATCATTGACCCTAAGGAAAGATCCAGTTCCTTCACAGTGTTAGTAGGTCGACCTTGGGGTAGAAAGATGAAAGCATCGATATCCCTGGACAAAGAGAGAATCAAATTAAAAGGAAATGGACAAAAAGTCATTGTACCTATTCATCCATCTCAAGGAGAACCTTGGATAGAACCTATCGACGAAGAAGTCGACATCCGACAACTTTATTAGATACAAAACAATGCAGATTATATAGAACCTAATATCTATAGAGAACTTCATTTATGCAACCAAGACTCAGTCGGTTATAATTCAGACGCAGAATTATATGGTTGGGAGATCAAGAACTATGAAACACAAGCAAGAGGGTGTTGGACTATTCAAAAAGTACAGAAAAAGCCCACCCAACAGTGCTTCATAGTGTCCATTGTCCCAAAAATATTTGAGAAGAAAATTAGGGAATACCCTACTTTAAAACCTACTAATGTAAATACTACACAAATACCAAGATACAAGGAAAGAGAATCACCAGTCATGCATGTAGAACAAGTTTCCAAAAATATTGGTGAACATGGCCGACTTCAAATCCTAGTAGAAACTTTTACAGGACAAGCTGCTAGACGGTGGGATACCCACCAGACAAGACTGCAAACCTGGAAAGTAGCTTCAACTTTCTTTGTAGAAAGATTTGGAGGAAAGAAGTTAACCAAACAGGCTCAAATACCTATATTCATCCAAGGACAGAATCCAAAAGATCATATTAAGACATGTGAAAAAGAATGGAGAAAACTTGGATACAAGGATGAACGAGCATGGCCACACCTATTCCCATCAACCCTCGCCGACTTACCAAAAAAATGGTATAAAATGGAAGAAGCTAAAGGTGAAACATTCTTATGGTATGAACTCAGAGAAAATTTCATTAAGTATTTCAACTTTATCCAACAAAATGAAAAGTTGGTCGAAACAACAAACAGATTAAATAATTTATACAACCGACAGAAAATAAACCCTTAAAAGATAACCGACAGACAAAGAACTGTAACAATATACAAATCGGGACAATACCATAGTCGACAAGACTACAGTTAGAAAATGAAAATACATAAGGGAAAAACTTTAGATGGAAATCAAACCATGTTGAAACGACCAAACCTATTCGTACAGTCCTTAAAGTTGAAACAACCGACAAGGAGGAGACCGACCAAATGTCTGCAACTGACTTTCGTACCACATTCTCCCAGTTTAAAGAAGGAAGCCGACCAATCAATGAAGCCAAAGCACTAGAATGGCTAGACGCTAAAGTCAAAACTAGAGAATTCGACATCTCAAATGATGACCAACCAAAAATGGCAAAGATTGGTGATTACTGGAGTGAAGAGTAGACCAAAGAGATAGTGAACTTATTAAAAGAGTTCCAAGATGTATTTTCTATAGATTATAAAGACCTCAAAGGCTTAGTCCACGAAATGGGAGAAATGAAGATTGACACTAAACCTAATGTTCGACCTGTGAGAAAAGGCCATATAAGCTAGCTCACAAATACAAAGAGATAGTCAAAAAGGAAATTGATAACATGCTTGCAGCAGACATCATCTATCCTATTGACCAATCAGAATGGGCAAGTCCAATGGTTGTACAACCTAAGAAACATGATCCGACCAAACTAAGAATTTGTGTCGACTTCAGAGAACTAAATAAAGTGACACTAACAGACCCATTTCCAACTTCTTATGCAGATAAAATCTTAAATGAGGTTGCGGGACATGAATGCTACTCATTTACAGATGGATTCTCAAGTTATAACCAAGTGCCAATAGTTAAAGGGGATCATAAAAAAACAACATTTGTATGTGAATTTGGATCATTTGCTTATAAGGTTATGCCTTTTGGATTAAAAAATGCACCTGCAGTATTTTCTAGAATTGTTGTCAAAACATTTCAAGAATATATTTACAAAACCATGGTAGTATACTTTGATGATTGGACCATATACTCCATGTTAAAAGATCATTGCAAATGGCTAAGACTCATGTTGAAAAGATGTCAACAAATTCAACTATCCTTGCACATCAGGAAATGCATATTTGTCACCCCTATAGGGATATTGCTAGGGCACATTGTCTGTAAAGAAGGTATTAAGGTCGACTTTGCAAAAATCAAAATTATCCTTGACCTAAAACCACCAGTAAACCCAAAACAAGTCAGGGTGTTACTTGGACACACATGCAATTACAGAAAATTCATAAGATATTATTCAGATATGACCTATCCACTCGAAGAACTATTAAGGGATGATAAAGAGTTCAACTAGACAGAGGAGTGCCATATATCATTTGAAAAATTAAAAAGAAAACTAGTTGAAGCACCAATCCTAAGGTTTCCAAACTGGTTGATCAAATTCCATGTTCATATTGATGCATCAGGGCTAGCAATAGGAGCAATCATAACTCAACCAGGAGATGATGGAATGGATTACCCTATAGTTTACAGTAGCAAAAAATTAAACAAGGCTGAAAGAAATTATTCGACAACAGAAAGAGAAGCACTAGGAATGGTCTTTGCATTACAAAAATATCAACATTATCTTCTAGCTAACCCATTTATATTCTATACAGACCATCAAGCACTTAAATATCTCATCAATAAACCACTACATCATGGGCGGATTTGTCGATGGCTACTATTATTCAAGGAATTCGAATTCGAAGTTGTTGTCAGACCAGGCAAGTTAAATGTCGATCTCGACCATTTATCCCGAATCAACACATGAGAAGAGCTGACAGGAATCGAAGATGACTTACCAGATGCACATCTATTTCAGTTAGAAGCAATCCCAGCAGGGTTAGAGGAAATAGCCCAATTCTTAGAAGATGGACAAGCACCAAAAGGAGTGAGTACAAAGAAGAAACAAATCCTAGCTATGAAAGTTGCACCATACAGTCTTATAAATGGATTTCTTTACAAGATGGGATTAGATGACATCCTCAAAAGGTGTGTACTGGAGAATAAAAGAGATAACATTATGGACTTGCAGGAGGACATTTCTAAGCAGACACAACTACAAAGAAAATCCAACAGTTAGGGTTATGGTGGCCGACACTTCACAGAGATTGCAAAAATTTTGTAAGTCAATGTGACAGGTGTCAACAACTAGGTCAACCCCTACCTAGCACATAAATTCCTTTGATATCAGTAAACCCAAGTTTGACATTTGAAATTTGGGCCATAGATTTCATAGGACCATTTCCTATACCATCAAAAAGGACAGGCGCGAGGTATATCATAACTGCAGTCGAATATGTAACCAAATGGGTAGAGGCAGAACCAATTGACACATGCTCCAGTGAGATAGCTGACAAATTCATCTATGAAAATATCATTACCATATTTAGATGTCCACTAACCTTAATCAGTGATCAAGGAACACACTTTATCAATAAAACTATCAAAACCCTAACCGACCAATTCCAAATCGACCATCGTCAGAGTACAACATACCATCGTCAGTCAAATGGAGCAATTGAAGCATTTAATAAAACACTAATAAGAGGACTAACCAAAATATGTAATGTTGATAAGGACGATTGGGATGAGAAGATACCTACAGTATTATAAGCATACAGAATAACATATAAATGCTCGACCGACCAAACCCCCTTTCGACTAGTCTATGGACAAGAAGCAGTAGTTCCATTACACTTTTGACAACAGACACATATCATCGCAGAGATCCTACATGTCGATGTCGAACAAGGAAGAAAGGACCGACTACTGCAACTGAGTAAACTAGAAGAACACCGACTACCCGCGATGCACCATCAAGAAATCTAGAAACAACAACAAAAAGCATGGCACGACAGAAAAAACAAGAACAAAAACTTGTCGGTAGGAGACCTTGCTTTACTATACAATAGTCGAGTAAAAAGAAAACCTAAAAAGTTGCATACATAATGGATGGGACCCTACGTTGTCGAAGAGATACATACCAATGGATTAGTTCGACTAAGGACGTTACAAGGCATCGTATTTCGGAAACTCGTTGATGGAGCCCGACTAAAACACTACAGAAGCTAAAAATAAACATATTGAAAGAAAAAAAGAGAAATACCATAACGACCATAACGGTTAAAACAAAAGCTATAAAAATCTAAAAAATCCAAAAAACATAATAATGCTGTACATGCAGAAAACTATGACATGAAATCACCCCTTCGACAACCGAAATCATGTCCATCGACATAACACCATCGACCATTTTCATACTTGACATCGACCGACGACCTCGATAGTCCCATCACGCATTCATGACCTCGAGTGCCGAAAGCAATTTGCCATTAATGCACACTCAAGTGTTCCAGCTAGAACATCACGTCTGCCATTAATATACTCATCGACGAAAACATCCAAAGCATCCCCTATAAATACTAGACCGCCGAAGGATCATTCACCGCAATTCATACAGAGAGAGCATCAGAGCATCCAGACGAATGACAACCGAGAATACCTTAGTGAAATCGACCACCAAACCGACAAGATGGCACCCAAATAGACTAGAGCCTCAGCCAAAGCCAAGGAATTATAGACTACAGAAACACCTTTAGTCCGAAGGTTAAAGAACATCAAGAATGTAAAGGTGCAGGAAGGCTCATGGCAAAAACTATGAACCGAGATGCAAGAATGGGCTTATGTCGACAAGAAACCTACTCAAGCTGCAGAGAAAATAAAATACAGTACCATCTTCAACTATGTCAATGCACCACTCATGGCCAGTTTCGGTGGAACAAAAGAGACAGTCGTCAAATTTATCATAAGCCGGTACCACAACGGCCGATTTTACTTCGACCAACCGGTCGACATCTGTGGGGAAGTCATCTCTAAGCTAACATGACTTTCAAACAAAGGAGACCCAGTACCAGTCGGTATCAAAGAGGGACTGGTCAAAGAACTAACCGGGTCGGCTTCTGGTAAAAAATTGAAGGGGTTGATGATTAGTCAAATCACAGCCCGAACGCCACAGATTGTGGCCAAAATAATAGCCATCATACTCACCCTGGCAGGTCAAGACAGCGACCTCAAATTAGACATGTTAGAGGCTGTCGACACCATTGCGACAAATGGAAATCCTATACAGATGGGCTGAATATTTCATCGACATGGTCAAGACCATCTACGAAAGATGCCAAGAGACGAGAGGAATCATCAGGTTCCCATCCCTCATACTATGGATAGTCATGTACCATATTTTCCCCGAAGGAAACCAAATTCTTCAAGAACCAACAAGGTTCCACATGTGGAGATTCAAACCATTCTCCCAGAAAGGAACCTTGAAGGAACTTGAAGACGGAAAAGTGTTGTTGGAGAACTGGCTCCAATAGCTAAAAGTCCGCACGATTAGATGGAGGGTGCCTTAAAACATCCGACGAAGTCTACTGAAAAAGTCCCACATCTAGCTAGAGCTCGACCATACTTCGGTGTGGTACATGCAGGGAGAAAAATCAAATGCAAAAGCCCTTGATTATTATCCGTTGGTCGAACAGATCTTTCAGGAACTGTCTCGACAAGTTGGGACAAAAATACAAATTCCAGCAACGGCCAAGGCAATCGACTTCTCAATCGAGGAGCCATTAACAGACCAAGAAAAAGAAGAGGATTATGAGCTTAGCCTCTACATCAGTACCTTTGTGTCGGAGGAGACACCGGTTGAACAAATTGGCTGACTTCAAATAATCATCAAACCTTCGACAGCACAGAGGGTAGAACCACAGATAGAAGAAACAAAGGCAGAGCAACAGGTAATCACTCCAGCTGCAGAAAGTCTCATCTCGACCCAGGAGCCAAGGGGAGAGACAAAACCAGAAAACCTAGAATATGCTATCACAAAAGGCATTATAAGAAAATTGTTGAAAGAGATAGCAACTGCAAGAAAAAAGATAAGAACACAACAACGACAACAAGGAAAAGGTAAGCGCAAGCTTATCATTACAGAATCATCAGACGACGAGGAGGAACTAGGAGCTACGGCCATCGACATAATAGAAGATGCCGCAGCAAATAAAGTGACGATGGAAACCCAGTTCCAAAGATTTGTCGAAGCAGGAGCACTACTAGGTCAACCAAAGAAAGCCAAAATCACCCACATGCCGATGCCTGAAAACGTCGTAGATCTTGTGTCGACGTCTCCACCTCCATCTCTAACAAAAGTAACAGAGGAGCAAATACCAGAACCACTCTCGATAAGCCCACTCGACTTATGCAAGAGTGCTATGTCAGAGGCAGTAAAAGAAAAAGTCGACAGGGACAGAGATCTGCAGGTGTTCATTGAGAAACTGCTTGAGATATTCACATCGGTACATAAGCTATCCACTAAATCACCCTTATTTGAAACTAGTGGATCCCGACAACCGGGCCAAAGTCTTCAGGAACTAAACATTTTTGCAACTTCGACTTCGGTCTTCGAAAGGAACCCCGACAAGGAAGCTGAAGTTGTAGGATGTCGGACCACGATTATCACTCCAACAGGACCTACACCCTAACCACTAGCTGCTGAACCGACCAGAGGATAGGTAGAAGAGAATATCAAGGATATAAATCGAGAACTCAACCAACTCTTTTTCGATTTTGATTCACCTCCTTAGATCGCCAACCCAATCACCCCCGATCATTCACCAACTCCATCACCACCACCACCACCATCCCCCGATTCAGAACCCCTAATCCAACCATCAACACCAACTACATCCACTTCTGAAATCCCTGCATCTAATAAACCAGAGGCAACATCCATCCCACCTCCACAAACAGAGAAACCATCAACCACTACTACACCGCAGACAGAAAACCCCGACCCGACTTTTACAGGTACACAGGTGCCGACACAAGCAGCAACAGACAAGCATAAGAAAAAGAAGGAGAAGAAGAAGAAGGAGCATCATGGACATACATCAATGGTCCATATCAAATTGAAAGATGCCACCAATCTGAATGACGCAGAGCTAGGACAACTCCTGAAAACCCTAGCAGTCGAAGCAAAGACAAGGAGCCAACAGAGACGTAAGGAACTTGACAGCAAGGTCGAAGAACAGGTCGAGTTCCTCAACAAATGTAGAAACCTTGCACAATCAGTAATGCCAGGACCAGTAGAGGTCGACACCGACAAACCGCTCGAAAGAGCTTATTAGCTATTTGAAAGCATGGTGTCGGCACTCCAAATACAGCTTCAGGAAACAAAGGAGGAGTAGAAAGAAGAAACCGTCCAACTGTTGATGACACAACACACTGCCTTCTCTGAAGCCTACAAAGTGTTACAAGATCACATGGAGGAGTCTGTTATCACTGAAGAAATACTACGAGAATGGCCTGCTTACTACGGGCGAGTCTATCAACAAACCAGGCAGACCCAACAGGAGATCCAAGCGCTTGAGAAGAGGAAGCCCACTGATACAGCACTTAGAAGCACAATTGAAGATTAAATAGTGATGGAGACCACTAAACTACAGAAACTCGAGCGGGAAGCTCATCAGTGGGTGCACCAAGCTATCCCTAACTTGGAAAAAGTCGACATCATCTGCCCGTAGATGAAACGACTTATAGAGACTGCAGAGGAGAAGGACCAGTTTATGGGTCCCGACATGGAGAGAATAGATGATATCTCCATTTCAGAGAAGATGTCGATCTTATCAAGTTTGACTACACTCACCATCGACATCCATAAAATATTGAAAAGTTGGACAGATTTCCAACATCACCTAGCAGTGACAGCCCCAACAATTGTCGAAGTCTGTGTACAGAAAAGACCGACCATTAGACTTCACAACCCATGAAGACCAAGCACATCACAATGAGTACTAAGACAGATGGGCAGATTTTTGTACCTCCCCGTTTCTTCGGGACGAAGAAACATTTTGTTCGTGGGGGAGATGTTGGAGGAGCAAGTCGAAAAGTCGACTTGAACGACAGCCGATTAAGTCAGTCGACCGACTAAACTAGAGATTAGGTCGGCCACCTAAGGTCGTGTCGGTTCATCGAACCGACAGGTAGTTATTTTGTAACTATTTTGTAATCATATATATTAGGCTGTTGAGCTAGATGAGAACTCGGTTCAGTTCTTTGTATTGTATGGAGCCATTCATGTTAATATAATCTGTTAATTCATCTACTTGTTCTTATATCTTGTCTCTGTTATATATGTATGTTTTGGTATGTATTATTGGTAACCTTATGTGATCTGTGAGAATAAGGAAGAGGGAATACATTCTAAGTAGAACATAGTTTTTTTTTTGTAACTAGGGGAATCGACAACTGGAGCTAGGCTGGTACTCGCGTGACATGGGGTCCAGTGATCCATTCCCGCTACCACTATACCCCTAGGTGCCCCACGCCCACTGCAAGACATGAGACACAGGTAAATTTGGGTGGGATTTGAACTCGTGACCTCCAATTTACAACAAGTGACTTCATAACAACTGAACTACCAATGAGCCACGCCCGTGCTGGCTCTAAGTAGAACATAGTTAATAAGATGTATTGTTTGAATTTCTTTCTAAGATGAACCTTGAGAAAGATAAACAATATTTGAACAACCCCAATAATTTAAAAAAAAAATATTTGTGTGTAGGTCTTCTTTGAAAGCTATGCATATTGGACACTATGTATATTAGATGTAGATTGGGTAGTTGGGAGAAAGGATTCTTACCCTCTCCACACTTAATAAATCTGCATTAATTACAACGTTGAATTAAATTTTTATATTAAATACACACATAATTATAAAAATAAATTTATTTTCATTATCTAAATATTGATTTGAGTTTTAATAATAATTATAAAAAATATTAAATAAATAAAAGACGTATCTTTGGAAATCTTATAATGTAGAAATATCTATAGCTTTTTGGTAAGTGTATTAATTCTTGAAGGTATAGAGACCAAACTTGTGAAGTTTTCCAACCAACTATATAAAAGTTGAAATTGAGATTCAAATCTCCACGTAACTACTCACATCAATGATTACTTACCAGCTCTAAGTTCATCTCATTAATTTAGAGCGTCACCAAAGGTATGTTAAGAAAGGGATGGTTGGAATTTGTGTTCTACCAGCGTCTTCGCTTTGAGACTTCGACGGTAAAACATGGAGATTGTTTCCATAACTTTGGGGCATTGTTGTGATGCATTGGATGATGTCTGTAACGCATCGCATCAAGGTGTTTGTTTTGCTAAGATGACGTTTTGTCATTTATTTCATTTTAAAAAACAATTACCATCTCGTTTCAGAAATTTGATGAAATTGTCTATACCCCATGTAAATATAAAATCTTAATTTTTTCTCTATCATTTACAATACTGATATAATTTATGTTTTCATTTAATTCAATGACAAGGTAGTGGAATGCCAAAAGACTTGTTTTAAATAATAGATTGTGTGATAGAGTTATGGTTGAGGAACAATTCACTTTCATGTGAATTATGCTTATTAAGCTATATGCAAGATTACATTTTTATGTGGATTTTGTATATTTGTTTTTTCAAATAAATAAAAAATTGAGATTAAAAAAGAAGAAGTGATTAATGGTTTATTTATAAATTAACTATTTTTTATAAATTGAAATTAAAATAGTGATAAAAATATGATAATATTAAATAAAATTAATATAATTGATATTATAATAGCTTTTTTTAATAGAAAATGTGATAAACATTTAAGGGAAATTTCACACATTATCAAAGTTTCACCATATTTTTATGTATTAGAAAACATTACTTCAAGAGTTTTGCTTAATTTTAAATTGATTTGTATTCTTACGTCTTTTTTATGATCAAGACATTTAGCTTTTACTTACTATAAAACATTATTTCAAGAGTTTTGCTTAATTTTAAATTGATTTATATTCGTAAGTCTTTTTTATGATCACAAATTTGATAAGCATTTAGTCCAATTTCACACATGATCAAAGTTTCATCTTTTATGTATGATAAAACAACACTTCAATAGTTTTACTTAATTTTAAAATGATTTGTATCTTTTAAAAGTTGTTCAAGTTTTTTCTATTGATTCAAATTTCTAATTTCCTATTTTATTGGATAAATTTTTCTTATTTTGTTGGATTCCTATTCTGAGAGGGAAATTTTCTACAAGATTAGATGATGCCTATGTAAGAGATTCATTATGGAGCAAGCCAATCTTATAATGAATGAATGGGCCATTTTTTTGGTGATAAGAGTTTGAGATAAATTTTAAGCATGGGCAAAGTTCTACCATTATCTAAGATCTGTGTAATGTGACACAATCCTTTCTAGCATTTTGCCCAAATTTAAATTGATCCATATCATTAAAAATAGACCAAAGTTCTAGAGAAATGAAAATTATAATTTTCTATATTCCAATTATAACAACTAATTGCACGGAAGAGGTGCATTCTACACCCCGCATTCTACACCCCAGTAGGGAAAGATGTGTAACTACTTCTGTGCTCATCCTAGAGTTGACATGTGTTGTTTATAAAAAATAATAAAATGTTATTAAGAATAACATGTCAGTTAAATTAAATTTAAATTATTTAGAATTGCTTATATATAAAATAACATAAATTAGATAAACTAAAATCATAAACATTGAATTACACATTTTCTCAACATTTCTACTCTAAAAAAAGGTTTGCACTTTAAGAAATTTGATCCCTCTTGGTGCGTGCTTGGTAGATCTCCTTTTAGGTGAATCTATGCTGGTTTTATTCATTCATCTTTTTGTATATACATACTAAATATATATACATAAATATTTACCATATATACATATAAATATACAAACATTTTGTTTCATAACATTATTGATTCAAGAGTGCCTAGGAGATGAGGGGAGGCCTATAAAGGCTATAGTGGGGTAGGAGGTTGCTTGTGGGAAAGGAGGAGCTCACAACGATAATTAATTTGCCTGACAAGAGGTTTGCCGTGTACCATGTGCGGTAAGAGTTTTAACATTGGAAGCTACGGCTTGCCCATTTGTCTTGTAGTCTTCACTGAAAACAAAACCAATATTTTAACTGAAACTCTTCACGACCCACATCTCCCTTATTTATAATAAATATCCTGTTTTTGAGTTATGTATATATACTGAACATGTGAACCACAATCGGATCTCCTGGTCTACACAGTAGTAAGCATTCTCCTCCTTGCTGTTGCAAAATGACAATGTCAACCATATCCTGCAATTCCCATTCTTCTTCTTCCTTTCAGTTCTACCAGAATCCATCCTCTGAATGGCTTCTCCACAATAAGAGCATGGACATGCAAGCTCACCACCAGCACCAGCAGTTCCTCTTCTGGGAACCCACTCCCCTGCTACCCGCTAATCACAAACTGAACCCATTTACAGCATTCCCCCCTGTAGCGCCTGAAAGTGTAGAGTTAATAAGGTCTGATGCCCAATATACATCCCTGTGGGACTCTGGGCAAATTGACCAGAAACAGCACATTAGCGCTCTAATTTTAAGGGCCAGTGAGCGGGATTACCTTGAAAGTGATGTTGATTTTTGTGATAACGTGTCTATGTCCACTGCAACAGAAGAGAAATATGTTCTTGATGGTCTGTATCAGGGCTTTGATGCAGAAGGAGGAATTGTGCCAAGCAAGGCCTTTGGGGAGCTGCCAATCCCGTTTTTTGACGATGGGATTGATGTAATATCCTTCGGCAACACCCAAAATCCCTGCAGCCCTTCTGATCATTCGGAAGCAGTTGGATCCATTGGGTCCTGCAGCTCTGCCAGCTTGAATTCTGTTGACAAATTTGGCAATGAATTTATTGTTAGAGAAGAATACCCATGTGAATTCGAGGCCGTTTTAGGCCTGCAAGTGCCCCCGTTAGGCCAGCAGGATCTCCCCCAAATCCTTATGAAATGTGCCGAGGCGTTATCAGAGGGACAACATGGTCTCGTAGGCTCAATGCTTTCTAAGCTCCAGGAGTTCTCATCTCCGTTTGGGGATCCCCTGCAGCGGATATCCTTTTATGTAAGCGAGGCTGTCAAGAAGCACAGTTTTAGTGTAGTTAACAAGGAAGAAAATGATGAGGAATCAAGCCTAGAGAATGATTTGGCCTACCAGGCCTGCTATCAACTTCTTCCTTATCACAAATTCATGCACTTCACAAGCAATCAGGCAATACTAGAAGCTGTGGACAATGCTTCTAATATTCATATCATTGACCTCGAGATCAGGCAAGGCTTTCAGTGGCCCAGCTTCATACAATCCCTAGCCCTCAGGCCTGGGGGACCCCCGAAGCTGCTCAAGATCACAGCAATAGGACAAGACGAAAAGAAGCTCAAACAGACAGGTAGGCGTTTGCTTGAGTTTGCAGAATCAATGGGGGTTACATTTACTTTTTATCCAATTGTTGTGTACTTGGAGAACCTGGATGAATCAGCCCTCAATATAGAAGCCCACGAGACTATAGCAGTAAATTGCTCTGTAGTTCTCAACAGACTGTTATGCCAAGCGGGTAAGATTCATGGACTATTGGCATTGCTGAGAAAGTTAAATCCTGCAGTCCTTACGGTAATGGAAATTGAAAGCAATCAGAGCATGCCTTCTACGGTGGGTCGATTCCTGCAGTGCCTAATTTTCCAGAGGGCTGTCTTTAACTCCATTGAGGCCATCATAGAGAGGGATAACCCTGATAGGCTCCTGATTGAAAGAGTTTATGTTGCACCGAATATCTCTAATGTCCTTGTCAATGACAAAGATAATTCATTGAGGTATGCTTGCATTGATAGCTGGAGGAAATTTCTTCGCCATTCAGGCTTTAAGGACTCTTCTCTGAGCAACTACAGCCAATGCCAGGCCGATCTCTTGTTGGGTATGTATTCAAATGACTCCTTCAAGCTCCAACAAGATGGGTTTTCCATAACTCTTGCTTGGCAAGATACTCCTATTGTTTCTGTCTCTGCATGGACCTGTTAGTTCAAGCAGCCTCTGTATTTCCTTTGTGAAGATCATGGTACTACTCTGTTTGTCACACTTGAGGCGTGTTTCTAAATCTGTTTCCTTGTCATTTGTAAATCAATTGTCCAACCATTAGACCCTCTTGCCCAGATTCTTTTGATCTCGAATCTAGCTCTTTACTCAGTCTGTTCAAGAGCACTAGATATATTTTTTGGGGCTGGACCGGTAGAGGAATTGGAAGGAATTGCTGCAAAAGAGCAGATGGGAATATGTATTCTTCCAGCTTCCCGTGCATATCAATAGGTATGCCGAACACTAGTTTAGACTAATATATATATGTATAGTAAGAATGGCCAAGTGTATACCAGAAAAGAAGGTAGCTGATGGTGCTTTATCAGCAAACCTCTGGTCTCTGCAGCTGTAAATGGCCTTTCCTCCAAAAGCTGATTGGAATTATATAAATTATTGATGTCAAGCCTAACAAACAAGGCTGTAAAGAATTGTTGCCATATATATAGCATCTTCACTCCATAAATGAAATGTCTAAGCATCATTTACACAACACAACTTTACAGCTTCTTTACGTGCATGGGATGGTAGGAGGGAGGGTATTTTGATATATAATGAACATGTATTCTTTAAAAGGATGGCAATATCATTCTTATCATTGTTGAAAAAATGATCTTCATAAGTACTGAGACATACTTGCATATTTGAGATTAATAGAGCAAACAGTTGAATGATGCCATTTGTTAACAATATTGAGCGAGACTTACAAGCCCATGCTACTCATGTTCAACAGCAGAAAAATATGGGCAAACCTATTTTCTTACTGGCTTCGATTAACTTCTCAATGCACACCAAACTCGCAGTGACGACATCTTTCAGAGCTATATCTTAATCTACTACAAGGCTAAATGGAAGTTTCCATTGCTTACTTGAAACCGATGTGTTAAAAGTTAAATTAGAAATGGATGTTCTTCAATCAGAGCAGAAACAGAATGCTTCTGAACAGAATATTTACAATGTAACGTTTTGGTTCTATAAGCATATCAAAATCTAATAATGTATTTAGCTGCAACTGCAAGTTATTCTATTGGGAGCAAAACACTCGTAAACAAATTTATTTTTACAAATGATTTGATAGTTGTTGGGTAGGCACGCCAGAGAAATGATCAACTGTGATCATTTGGGGACAGACAACCATCTCTAGCAGATGAACGCATTCTTATCATCTTGTATCTGTGAGAGTTTTTTCATAATCGTAGTCTGGACTCTGGGCTGGTGCTATTACAATAGCAGAAAGTATTCTGAAAGATCGCAAGATGGTGGGATGTGGAATTGAGATGCAAAGAGTCATGGCAGCACTCGATCTTGTATTGTTTTTTCCTTGGCTAGAGCAAGGGATATCTTCGCCGGGTAGGCACACTCTGTTTTTCTTTCCTAGAAGTAGGCACACTCTTGTCTTTTTTTCCAAGAAGTAGGCACACTGTGTCTTTTTTTTCCAAGAAGTAGGCACACTCTGTTACATGTAAACTACTTTACCGATTTGGAATCATGAAATCAATCCCCATAACTTAGTAATAGGTAATACAGTAAAGTTGCAGAATGCAGGATGTGTGCAATGCAATCCAAATCCACTTTGCACAGGCGCCTTAATTGATTTGATATAAAATAGCTTTCCACAGTGATGTGTTGAGCACAAATTTGATAATCTGTCTTTTAAAGTAGCTTGGTCAGGACGTTGGAGGATTACCTCATTGTGAATTGGGGTAAAGGAAATGCTCCTCCTTGGAAAATTGAAGTGATCCTTGACCCAAAAACCTCATGGTGAATTGGGTAAATGTATTGCTCTTCCTTGGGAAATGTAGTGATCCTTAACCCAGAAAGAGGTGTAAGGTTTCAAATATGTCTATCCTATGTTAAAGTGTGTTAACGTATGATCTTGAAAGGACTGCTAAATTATATAGAACAGTATATTTGTAAGATTTGTTTTGTCTATGTATATTTTGATTGTATACTTTGATTTTCAATGAATAACAAAAATATATATATATGAAAAATAATGTGTTAATCCAAAAAAAAACCAACAAAAACACTGAATATAAACCTTAAAAATCCTGAATATAAACCTTAAAAATCCTATTCTCTTCCACTTTACCAAATAATATTTTTGATTAAACACAACCTCATACAACACTATCTGCAAAGTAGCTCTTACAGCTCTCACAGATAAAGGGCTCCTTGGCAGAGACCCTGTATCTTCTTATAAATAACTTAGGACACTGATATATATTATTTTAGAATAGTTACATGCCAAAGCTTGAAACTTGAAAGTAGATTGTTGGATACTTTAAAAAGGGAGAAAGCACAGATATTAGTGAAATTGAATTATAGATATCTCCAGAAATTTCTTGAAAGAACCCTGTGTGAAATGGATGGCAACTCCGATCACATTTAGTTTAACACGCAGTGAAAAATGGCTCCACCATATTCCTTCCTTGAGATCGCAAGAGTACAAGACTATGGCCAGAGCAATGGATAGAGAGGCAGCAGCGTGAAGCGTAACTGGAGAACTGTTACAGACATTCTCAGGGGATAGCTCTTGATCCAACTTTTTCTGTTTCTGCGCTCATGTCGGATAGCTTTTACAGTTAATGTAATGTCTTATAGGCAGTCCGGTAACTGCTAAATTTTTAAATTTATTTTCTTGTAACTTTCAAGGAACTAGAAATGGAAGATGGCTGCTCTTAAAGATGAATTGGCTTCAAAACCTTTGAAAACCTTGTTGGTAAGTGTGCAAACCGTTTAGGGGTGGCAGGAGCGGGTGGGATCCTTTTGGATCCCAGAGGACAAATAGAACTAGACTTCGCATGGGGGCTAGGGAATAAGACTAATAATGAGGCCGAGTGGTTGGCGCTTCTACAAGGCCTGCAGTTTCTTCACTCTCAAAATTACCGCAAGGTTCTTATCTTTGAAGACTCAAAGCATGTTATCTCCAAAATGATCAATGGTTACCCCAAGGGAGCGGTCAATTGCCGACGTCTGTATAAAAAAGCAAAGCTCCTTATGCATAAGTCCTATAAGCCTCTGCACATTCTCCGGCTAAACAACTCTGTTGCGGACATAATGGCTAATTTGGGAGCTTCGCTCCCACAAGGCCACTACAAGCAAAATGGGAACTCCATCACCCACAAACATATTCCGTAATGCGGCTGCGAACTATCCATATTCATCACCCTCTCATGTTAAAAAAGAACCGTGTGAATGGCTACAAATTGAGGTTCATCCTCTCGACTAGCCCTCCTTTCCTCCTTCTCTTCTTCTCTTGCTTCTTTGGCCCTCCTCCCTTCCTTCTCCTATTCTTTCCCCCTTCCTCTAATCCCCCCCATCCCTTAACCTTTTCCCTCATCCGCCCCCTCCTCCTTATCCCCCCAACCTTACCTTTCTCCACCCCTCTTCGCCCCCTTGCTGCTGTCCTCCTTCTCGAGATGCCATCTGCCGGCGTGTCTCATTTAAGAGACAGTCCTTCACCCCTGGCCGCGTGGCTTGTTTACAACACCCTCCTTCCCACTGTCGATTCAGCATTAAAACACATGAAGCCTTGGGTTAATGGCTCTACCTCCTTGCACGCTCCAAGTCCTTTCCTCCGTTACTCCTTGTCTTCTCTTGCAAGTAACATGGCTCTCCATATCAATCCTCCCATCGGTCCCGGGCTGCATGACGCTCTGCGCATCCTTTTGAAAATTGTTTCAGGCATTGGAGAAGGGGGGTTTCAAGGCCTCCCCTGGCAGGCTCTTCCTTACATTAGATCTTTAGTGAAGGAGCGTCTCGCTCTTGCAGCATTCTCCATCTGTTCTTGCAGCATTCTCCATCTGTTCTTGCAGCCATCTTACAGTGTCACGAACTGCCAATTGTGGCTCAGGCTTCCCCTCACTTGCTGGTAATTGGGGTCGCGGCGTGGTTTTTGGCTGCCACTGTTCGGGGTGGCAGGAAGGCGCAGTGGGCACCCTGGTTTGGAGTGGAGAATTTTCATTGCACAAGGAGCTTCTTGCACTCGGTCTCTGTATTTTTCACTCTCAGGTAGCAAGTCAAACCAAAGATCCTGACAGTCTAGGCCTCCTTACTCAGCTGGAAAGACTCAGCATCTCTTCTCAGGCAAGCGATATGGCTCAGCCAGGCGACAGTGCAGGTATTATGGACCTCAAGAAAAATTTGCGGAGAATGTACGAATTGCTTGCTATAAGTGTAATGGATAACAAGGAGATGGCTAAGGAAGTGAAGAGCATGAGCGAAACTGTGAGCTACACCTCTCAACAGATAAACAATCATGACTCCCGCATAGACGACAACGAAAGCAACCTCCGTGAAATCATGGGCAAAATCGATAGGATTCAAGAGGACCTCCAAAGCTTCATGGCCATGAACCAGAGCAGCAAGGTATTTGGGGATACTGCTGAAGCCGCTCAGCCTATGGAAGAGGAGTCAGTAGCGCAACCACGAAGCAACAGAGGCAACCCATAATTCTGGTTTTTTATGTTATGTTGAATGTTTTTTTGTCTCTTAATTTGTAATCAGTATGTCCGGGTATATACTACCAACAGTATCAGATGTTTTGAACAAATGCTGCATGAAGTTTTTTGGAAAATCTCATGGATAGGATCTATGTGCAGCCATTTTGGTATACATGAACATTTTATAAATACCCCCTCTGTATTGAATAGCTGTGCACAACTAACTTTTAATTAAACCCTTTTTTAGTTTCTGTTAAAAAAAAAAAGTGTGCAAACCGTTTGTTAAAAAAATGTTAAAATTGCGAGACTCTGTACCTAAGAAATCATGGCAAAAAGAGGTAGAATGGACCTGAAAGCCCAAAAAGATAGCCTTGCTTGTAGTAAAGTGGCATTCTTTGGAAGCAATGGACTTAAACATGGACTCTTCTATTAAATAAGAGTTCAAATTTATAAGAAAAAATATAGAAATCTTATGAAATATATATTAAATAAGAGTTCAATTTATAAGAAAAAATAAGAATTTTATAAAATATATATTAAATAAAAATTTAATTTATAATAAGAAATAAGAATTTTATGAAACATATATTAAACAAGAATTTAATTTATAAGAAGAAATAATCTAATTTATGAGGAGAAAGTCATAAAAACAAGGGGATGTGTGTAGGAAAGAAAAGTTCAATTTATAAAGAGAAATAATCTAATTTACGAGGAGAAAGTCATAAAAACAAGGGGATGTGTGTATGAAAGAAAGATAAATGGTTTATGGGTTGCTTTTATAAGAAGAAAATGACATATAGATAGCTACCGTTTGTTCTCCATAATTACATGTAAAAAAATCATTCTCCATAATTATATGTAAAAAAGTAATTCAATGTAGATAAAAACATTCAAATTAAATGTAAAATTTTAACAATGATACTAAGAGTATTTTTTAACCTAGTTATGGCGTGAAACTCTAAGTATACTCAAATAACTTTTAAGTTTTTGACTTTGATACTAAAATGTTTTTCTTATTGAGACAAGTTTCAAACAAGACCTAAATGAAGAGTCCATTTGCAAAACTATAGCCTACAAAACACCTTGACAGAAACCTCTCCAAAAATTGACTAAGCAAACACGAGTTTTAATGGAGAGTGTTGCTTCAAATTTGTAACCTCCAAAATACCTTTACACAAACTAAAAATTAGTGAAAAACAAGAAGTTTAACAAGCAAACCCATGAATAGTTTGTGTAGAGAACTCAATTCCCACAATGCTATCAAAGAACAATGTCCAAAAATGACATAGAAAAAGGCAAAGGGCACATTGATATTGAAAGTGATCCAACAAAATTGATATGAAGATGAGTGTCAAAGATCACAAGGTTTCTCTAAGAAACCAAGTTAATACCATGATTATGTGCTCATGATAGTGAGAAGGATCAACATGGTCTTCAAATACCACATGCAACAAGAGGGTCATGTAAGCATAAAAGCCTATTTTTCCTACACGTGCAAAAATAAACAAATAATGGTTGCCATAAAAAATATTTCCAATGAAATGATTGTTTCCAAGGTCAATCAATCAAAGAGCGTTATGAGGATTATATGGTTGTAAATTCAAGTATATATGATTTCCTCAAGCAAGTCCTCAAATGACACCATGACCAATCATCAATCCAACAACAATAAGTTCTCACAATAGGCATCGGTCCAAGTATTTTCATTTATGCTTGTTCACTTTTGATTTGTAAGAAGAATGACTATCATATCAATATGACAATCAAAGCATTGGTATTTGGATGGAGAGATAATATGTTTACTTTCACTATGATTAGAATATCAATATCGCAATGATGAAGATGGTGAAGAGTTTTGTTTCAATGAATTAGAGGGGCAGGCTTTGGGTACTATAAATAAATAGAAGAAAAATGACTAGAAACGATAGTTTTGAACTTTGACATATCATCAGTGAACAAATTAGAAACTGGTTTAAGATCATGGTTTCTCCAAATTAGTAGTTGAAATAATTGATATAGGGTTGATCTCATGAAAAAAATTGCACAGGGATTAGGGTGACTTGCATGCCAAACTGAAGTCTCAAAATATCCAAGAACTATGCTTTTCAGTATTGGTGTAGGCTTAATATGAATAAAAATACGTTGTCCATATTTACCAAGTCCACACATGCATAACCCATTTGAAAAAGTAATTTTAACCAAGGAATTTAGGATGGTTCTCAAACTTAAGGAACAATGTTAATAATTAATCAACGCTACATGAGAAGAAGTTGCATAAGAAGATGTTGCAAAATATTTTGCATGGAGTCATGCACCTTTTGCTTCTCTATGGATTCATTCATGATTTTTTGACATGAAAGACTCAAGGTTTCATCAATTTCATTAATAGAAGAAGCCCATTTATCAACTTGGTCATTATACTTCCTAGAAATATTGATGACCTATCCAAGTTGATACCAGTGGTCATCCACCTATTCCACTAATTTAGAATGGTTCCACATCTTGACAATTTTTTACATTTTTTCAAGTCTTTAACTTATGGTGCATTTTTTTAGACCATGGATAGAGATTTTTGGTCATATGATGGCCTAGGGTTTCCAAAGGATTTCCTAGGTCTTGAAAGGAATTATTCTTCTCATCAAGATGTTTCCAACGAAATATTGTGTGGTCCAAATAAAGTTCATATGTGGAAGTTGTGTCCCTAAAATACCAGACCCTAAGCCCTAGTGATAAGACCATGGTATTAACCCATCATATGGAATCATGTATGGTTACATAGAGCTCAAAGACTCCATATAAAACCCTTTTCTTAAAACTTGAATCCAGGAAGATCATTGCTCTCTTGCACTATCCTAAGTTACAAAAATGATGAAGAAGTTGATGAAAACATATTAGGTTTCCTAGCACATCTACACCTTGTTGGAAAATAAATCCCTAAATGGAATATTTACGCTTTTTTATCCCAATATCTAAATCAACAATTGATTGAATACCCTTCCCGACTTCTCTTCTTGTCCCTGTATCGAAACTTCAAGCATTTTGAAGGACTAGGTTTAATGATGGCAGATCAAATAGATAGAGAGCTCCCAATACATGAATGGAACCCTTTATTTGTTAGAAAAACAAATAATTCAATTTTTACAAATAAAGTGATGAAGATCGCCTACAACATCATCCATGGAGTTGACATACCCAAAATGCCCAAGGAGGGTAGAGAGCGGCTACAATTCACCCTAGAAACCAGAGTAGGTGACTGGTTTTTATTTAAATACCACACAATCATCAAAGTTTATGGTTTTAAATGAAACACATACAAGCTACCTACCTTTCTGAAAATAAGAATTCTAGCTATGGAATATGCCAGACAAAGGTTCCTATCAGATAAGCTACACTTTGGAAGATTCAAGCAACATAAGTCTTTCCATATCCCCACAGATGTGGGTTCTTTCCAAATCAAAGCTCTCATTGTTGTTCAATATATGGAACGATTCTTAGAGCAGTTGAATTTAGATAAGGCTGACTCAGTGGCATATGATCCACACAAGTTCATTTTAAAGCAAATAAAATAAAAATTCAGCCTATGATTGTACTCCCAAGCCAAATTTGGAAAATACTACAAATAAAGAGAGATGGGAGGAAGTATAGAATATTTTGAAAGCTGCAGCAGATACAAGTGATGATGAGAAGGTAGTAGGGAAGACAAGAGGAGCATACAAAATGGAAATAGACCAAGAAGATCAAGCTCCTTTGGCTAAAAAGGCAAGAATTGATCCAACAGAGACATCCAAAACATTGACAGAAAATGAGATAGAGGCCGAGGTAGCTAAGGAAGTTGGTGAAGTGAGAAAACAAGAAATAGTCCAAGGAATACCACCAACTAGATTTATGCCTTATCCCCCACTGGAATTGGAAGTTTCACAGAAATCAAAGGCCCTCACTCCAACAATACCTGTCCTAATACAAACTAATTTACATTATATATAGAGAGAAATAGTCAAGGACAATGTGCATAATATAAGCAATGACAGGCCTATTCAAAAAATACTGCTAACTGTAGCAAATAGTGTAGATGACAACTTTAGGTATGGTGCCAATGCCCACCAGTTTGAGAGACTATAAAGCTGAAGAACATGTTATAAATTGGGGGCATTTTGGTATCTTGGATAAGGTATATTTCATCAAACAAGCAAGTGACATGATATGTGCAGAGGTAGTAAAATATACCAAAATAGAGAAAATACTAAGAGAATCACTGGCCAAGGTGGGAGGCCTTTTAAAGGAAGAAAAATGGACCACAAGGGCCAAACAAATCACCTTAAAAGAATTGGAAGAGAAAATAGTGGCATTGAGCTCCAGGCCTAATGATGGTTCTGAATTCAAGTCATTGATAACTAAAAAAGATAATGAAATAGAAAATATGAAGAAACAACTCAAAAAACCTAATGTGAACCCAATTCAGACAACAAAAATCCATCAAGTAGAGAAGGAAAAAGAAGAATTGCTAGTTACTGTGGTAAAATACAAGGGATTAACAAAAGAAAAAGACAAGAGAATTGGTGAGATGTCATCATAGATAACAACACTAGAATTTCATGGATATTCTAGAGCATAATCTGTTCCACTATCCATAATTACATCTGTAGCATAAGAGTAGACCCCTGTTCATATAGAAGCAGAGCAGAATGTCCAAGATCCTGTAACTCAACCACCAACAAAAGAGTTAGTATATTTGGATGCCATGGAGGAGGATGAAACTCCAGTTAAATAGGAGAAAAGAGTAGAAGATACCAATGCTAAAATAAAAGGCCTAGAAGATGACATCACACAGAAAAATAATAGAATTGTTGAGTTAGAACATGATGTCAGCAAAATGGATGATGGAATCATTGACTTAAAAAGAGAAGTAGATGACTTAAAATGTCATGTTACATTATTGCAAATGGATGCTCACAGAGAAGAGTTGCAGAGAAGAAAAACTCGAGATATATGGGACAAATAGCCCAACTATTCAATGAAAAATGGGATTTCCTAGCACAACAGAATTTCAACCCAAAATCTGACACCTTGCATGTCTGAAATTCGACACTTCTCTGTCGCATTTTCGACACATACACTTTTTTTTGCCATCGGTGGCGTAACATCGGATCTTCGACATTCTACTAATGTGGGTCGAAGATCCGACACACCATTGCATTGCATATTCGGCCGTTTTTCCTTCCAAACCGCCAATAAAAAATTGCATAAACCGTCGAAAATCTGACATCCTCTGACTCTTGAAGCGTCGGCTTTCCGACGGATAGAAGTGTCGGCTTTCCGAAAGACAGAAGTGTCGGAGGAATGGCGACACCGTTGGTATTTTTATCCAGAGAGTGTCGGAAATCCGACGCTATCTGACACATGAAGCGTCAACAATTCGACACTAGAAGAGTCGGCCTTCTGATGGGAAAAGGGTCGGTGGCATGGTGACCACGTCGGATATTCGACGTCGACCGACACTTAAACTGTCGGTCGTCCAATGGGCTGAAGCGTCGGATTCATGACACCGCCGTCGGATGGTGTCAACGAAGTGTCAGAAAAACGTCAGAAAAGCGATGCCTGTTGGTATTTTTAAAAAAAATCGAAAGATTTCACTTAGTTATAGGGATTTGATAACAAGTGTGGGTCAGGGAGTTGGTGGCTTACAGAGGAAATTCCTCTAGCAAATCGTTCAACCTTCCCCTAGGATAAAATGTTGTACATTAAAGTAGGCTCCTCCTAGGCACAACAACGATTTTGCATATGGTCCCTCAAGACAATGATTTGTCATGCATGTGGGCTAGGGATTTGGTGATTTGAGCAGTAATTTCCTTCCCCAGCAAAGTCTATTGTCCTTCCAAACTAAAACGTCATCATGCATCATGCACAACAATTTGCTTCTACTAAGCTCACATAACTATTTAAATCTAGATGGTGAGTCCAGATTGGATGTTCATTGATGTTTTTACTTCTCTTTTCTTCCAAAAGGAATCGTTGTGTGTTGTAACACCCTGGTTTTGACCCCGTTTGCATGATGTATATAATGTAATTAATCATGGTGAGGAGCTAACGACAAAATCCCCACCATCAATTTGGTTGTGTACGTTTCGGCAATAGGGATAGTTGCCGATGGTATATGGTGCTATCCGGTACATTATAGTTTGGCATCATGTAAATACGCACATCAATTAAACTAAACCTACAACGAGCTACGACGGTGCAACGTTAAAATGAAAAGGGCATGATTCCAAAGGATAAGGGTGGGGGATGTCAAACCTTGGACTATGGGGGGGGGTATCCATGTGTTACCACCCTGTTTGATTTGCCCATCTTTCCTTGTCTTATCCAACTCCCACTTTAATGTTTTGTTGAGTAGTTGAGGCAGTTATGGCTGGGAGTGGAGTGTGGCAGGACTGTCAATAATTGCCCACATGCACACTCCACCAGGAGATTGACCTCACGTTGGCAAGCAAACCACCACCATTCTCTCCACGAGGCCATTCTCTCCATTATGGGCTCACCCTCACGCATAGGGAGTTGTTCACTCTCACACAGGGACGCGTAGCAGGGAGCTGGTTAATCTTCCTCATGCAGAGCCGAGTTAAGGAGGGGTGCGATTTTTGGTTTAGGGGTTCGTTTTCCCTCTCTCACACTGTTTGTCAGTCTATGGTGGTGTTCCATCCATTCACACAGAGAACCAGTTTTCCTTTGGCATTATTGAGCTGTGTATTGTTTTTCCATCCTTTGTGGTGGATTGTGAGCTGTAGACCACTGTGTTTTCTTCCATGTTTTGCTTGGGCTGTGTCTTTTCCCTTGCACACAGGTTGAGAGTTTGTTCTTTCCCCATCCTTGTTTGTGTAACCTTCTTCAGCGATTACATTGAGGAATTGTGTGCTGTGGGCTCTTGGATGTTGGACGACTACTGATTTCCACATCCGTTGGCTAAGTTTTCCCATGTCTATGTTGAGAGTTCTGCTTCTGTCCCAACTATGGAATGTGTAAGGTTCTCGTCGTTTCCTCATCGGATGGTGGGATGCATTTATGTCCTTCTTTTGCCCAAGATCGAGAATAAGACTTCTCCCCTGTTTTGGGACTGTGTAAAGTTGCCATAGTTTTCATTGTGAGTTTGGGCTACTGATGTACCTTGGTTTTGGGTTGCTGCTGAGTTGTTTTGGCCATGCTAGGGCCAAGAACAACTCTGAGTTGTCTTGTGGGCTTGAGCTGTGTTTCACCTTTTGGTTGGGATCGTCACCAGGTTGTCTTGGCCTTCTTCACAAAGCTGTGAATGGGTTGTTTTGTTGCGGTAGGTAGTGGTTGGTCTTCAGACTATTGAGAGTGGGATTAGAGGCTGGGTATGCTTAAGAAGAATGGTGTTTGAGACCACCAACTTAGCATTTAGCCTTTCCTAGCTCCTTGATGACCTGGTAAAACCCTACTGTGTGGGTTTGGCTGATTGGAAAACCTTGGCTATGTGTAAGCCTGCATTGACCCTTATTCCTTGAGGAATCATGCCCAGCTCGGTGGTGGCAGTGTTGCTGAGAGATTGATGAGCACACTGGCCTATGGTTGGGTGGAATGTTGCAGCGACGTAGCTGGTTGCAGGGCAAGTTCTTCATTAAAAGATAAGTACTTCCGACTGTTTCATCTTTGCAATTATATCTACTATTCCATGAATTATGATGAACATGTTAAATGCTGGAATGTGTGTGTTGCTTCCGCTGAATGTTGAGTAACTGTGTATCCTTGTATGTTTTGTGCATCTTAGTATGCATTATGTCAAGTTTTTAATATCAACATTTATCCCTGTTCGTGTTCATGGGGGTTGTTTTCACGTTTGTTTGGTGTTAGTAGCATCCTTTTCACCGGTCGGAGGGTCAGGGACGTTACAGATTGGTATCAGAGCTCATGTTGCAGCATGGGCCTCAATGGGCCATGAAGATGGAGTGACAGAGGAAGGTTGCCCTCTCCCCGACAGAAGACAAATGAGAAATCAGAGAAGATGACAGGAAAATTTCAGAAATTTTCCTAAGTGTGAAATCATTTGACGGCTTAGGCTGAAGCCGACCCAATACGTCAGAGGACTTAGCCGAAAGCTCCTTCGATGCCTCGGATAGCCTAGGCAAAAGTCCACCTGACGAGGGACGATTGGAACGAATTTTCAAAAAAAAATTTCTAAGTGTCAAGACCGTTAGATTGTCAAAAGGCTTAGTTGGAAGACCCTCTGATACAGACCCCAGCAGCGGTGGAAGAAATATGATGAAGGCATCGATACGTCAGCCGGGTTGGTAGGTTTGAGCCACAACGGCGGCAGCAGACAATACAAGATTTAGCCGATGAGGGTGAAAATTCAAAAAATTTCTAAGTGTTGAGATCATCGGAAGGATTCAGCTGAAGACTGCTGAAACGTCGGCACATTTAGATGGAAGGATCTCTGATGTCGTCAAAAGCCGGAGCAGTAGTTGCGGCGGGGATCTCTCGAAGGCCATCGAGACGTCAGTAGAAAAATAGATGTTGAGGGTGCCTATACGTCGACGGAAGAAAGTAGAAAGGGAAAAATTTTGAAAATTTGAAAATTCCTCTAAGTATGGAAACTGTCGGCGAAACTTAGCTGTTTGAGCAGCCGATGCGGCGACAAGCATCGGAGAAAAATAGAAGATTGTATCGCCGATAATTGGAGGATGAGGTTGCCGATGCAGTGATGAAAGAGAAGAGAAAGTTTCGGTAGAAATTAGTTGAAGGCAGAGCCGTAGCTTCAGCGGAAATCTCCCGAAGATCGCCGAAACATCGATGAAGGTTAGTCGATCGAGCAGCCGATGTGGCGGCAGAAGGAAGAAGAAAAATTTCCGAAAATTTTTCTAAGTACAGAAAACATCGAAAAACTTTAGAGGATTGGAATGCCGATGAGCGTTGGATGAAGGATGAAGATCAGACCGCCAAAGTGTTGGAAGCTTAGTCAACTAAGGACCCGATACATCGGAAGATTAGTTGGGAAGAGAGCCGATTTAACAAAGGAAAATTTTGAGTTTTCAAGTGGGATTTCTTAACGGATTTCCGCAGTTTTTCAGTGGATTTATAGGGATGAAAAGGAGAAAATGGCAGCGAGCTTATACGCCAGATTGCGTAAAAATCACAGATTTACAAAAAAAAAAAACGAGGGTGCTGCCCTCGACTCGCCTTGCATTGGCGTGACCCCCATCGTCCTTTGAGACAGTCGTTCTTGTGAAATTTTTTTTTCTATGTTTTGGGCAAATTCATAAAAGATGAATGGTGCATTGGAAATGAGATCCACACGTTACTGAGTGTTCCTTGTTGTATGCACTGACTTCGCTTGATAGAAAAGTTTTCCTGAATCTTCCTAGACTTGCTCCTACAGGTGGCTGAAGTTAGCATTCCAGACCAAATTACACTTGTGTGTTTTGCTTAAAACTGGTGAAAACCTTCATTTCTAGAAGTGGTGTGGTTTTCACACCTGAGGTCAGAATGAAGCATGTGGATAGGCATTGGAAAGCGTATCCAGCAGAGAACAATGGAGAACCACCAGAGTTTGAATGAGGAGCAGAAAAGTACTAGTGGTTGTTTTGACAAACAATGTTGCTGTCAATATGGACAAATCCGAGAATTGCATGCCTAGAAGTAGCAAAGACCAGGAAGACGAACCAGCTATTATGTGGAAGAGGAATTCCATGCAAAGATGAGGGATTTGAAAGGGAAGATTCTTTAACCCTTATCTTGCTAACTATATTTTAATTTTATAAGCTTGGTGTACATAAAGATTATGGCATGGGGATGCTGAAAATGCATGGGGATATGTATTGCATGCATAGGATATTACATATTGGTAAAAGTAGTGGGAATTGTACATTTATAACGAACCACTAATGGTAAATATTGTATTGGTGGAAAAACCAATGACACATGAGCATGGCTAAATATGTTGATGATGTCATTGCATTGGACATCAACCTTATAAAAAAAAGGGGGGGATAAGGCAACAAATCCATGATCAAGAAGATGGAGAGCGAATTCCACAATCCTTTGCAAGATACCGACTAAAATGGTAGTGTTGAAGGTGTAAGTAGGATCCATGCAGGCAATGGTTTAATTATGACAAATTCCAAGGAGTGGTAAAGGTAAGAGACCTCCTACCATGTGGATATTTGAATATAGAAAGGTGTCATGCCTGTATATGTTGATTGAGCTTAGTATCCCAAGGAAAGTAAGTACCGATGGACTGATTGCAGTAATATGAAGTAGTCATGGTTAGGCCATGCATGGTATGTTGAAGGCATAGTATTCCTGAATCAATGCAAGGTAGCATTGAATGGATACGCATTAAAAATATTTTAAGAATCTTGTAGTCATGCATTGAATGGATGCATATGAAGGGTGTGAGTGACTGATTGCATAAGTATAAGTGTAAACGTTGTGATGCATTACATGAATGCATTGAGATGAATGCATGTGATATTATGAATAACTAATGGCTGAAATGATGAATTGATGACAATTCAGGAACCATTTCAAAGGCTGTTATGAATGCAAGATAGTAGGTGCATAAAGAGGATAGTCATGATCAATTGGTTGCCAAGAATGCTCTATGGAAGAGCAAGGTGGTACAAATGATATGCTTGTGAAGTAAGGAGTATCTAAACATTTCATTTAATTGCATGAATGATGTGACTATACCTTGCAAATGTTAGTATGATAATGATTGCATGAAGTAAATGAGTTTCGGTAATATTGATGTGATTAACAGCTAGAAGTATTTGAATTTTATAAATTCTGAAAATTCTTCAGTGATGGTTGCAGCAATGGGAAGGTTATATGCATCCAGACTTACCAAGTGTTTGGTTGATTGAAGCTCAGGTTTCAGGTAGATTATTTAGAGCATGGCAATGAGAATAAGACCATGACAAATGCCAGAATCTACCGTGTGAAAGAACCAAACCTTATGAGAAGAGTCTCATGGCTGTGAAAATAGTTGGTATGCATAATGGGTTGTTAAATTTGAATTTTGAATTTCAGATTTAAGAAATTGTTGACAACTACTAATCACTGTTGGCTTGCATAATATTGTGTTAGGAGGACGCATTGTATGTGGGTATTCATATTATGCTAGTAAGCATAAAACTATAATGGGCATAGTGGTGCTGCTTATAAGAGACCCACAATTGAAGATCACCTCGTTGCCAAGCAAACTAATTTCTGTAGTAGACAGAATTGCAAATTCCTATTGAATTTGATTACTAATGTCATTGCTTGGTTATGGAACAATCAATTTGGATTGTATTATCAGATAATGATTGACTGTTTGGCTATTTGATGAATGTGCCAGGGGTACACACTGCAGGAATATCATGTGTGATGGCCTACAGGAGCCAAACTTCATGGGAAGGTTTTCCCTTATCCTGGAAATGGGTTTCGGGTGAAACTCCATTGGACATCTTGGAAATGTCTCATATGCACTACATGTTTGGTAAGCAACATGAGTGAGATGGTATAGATTATGTCGGTAAGAAATGTGTGGATATGAAATGTAAAAAGGATTCGGGATGGCCAACCGAGGGATTGTCAACTCAGAGAAGGGAGCCCTATTCCTCCTTAACGAAGGGATACTGCATCGGCAAATGGATAAGTGTTCTGCTAAACATATGCAGTTAGGTGTTGCACCCTAAAGAGAAAAGGAAAATGGTTGTTGTGAGTGGTTGTGGAGTAAGGGTTATTGTTGGTATAAGTGTATGTTGATATAAGTGTATGTAATATTATTGGTATAAGTGTATGTTGATATAAGTGTATGTATTATTGTTGATATAAGTGTATGTTGGTATAAGTGTATGTTGATATAAGTGTATGTATTATTGTTGATATAAGTGTATGTTGGGCTATTATATGGAATGGGGATCCATAGTAGATCCTGGACCTGGAAATGGTCGTGGTAAAGTTCCAAGCCTAGTCGACATGAGGGTGTACTGGCTGGACATTAATTATTTGATGTTGTGGAGCAACCGATGTGCTGACCTAACATCCAAGTCCATAGGTGATCCTAAGGCTTGCAAAGCGAAGCAGGATCCTGTGGACCAATGGGGAAACACACAATATAGATAAGTATTGGATTATTTTGCTTATGAATGTACATGTGTATATGATTTGGTTATGATGATGTTCTAAGCTCTTATTCTAGAGATAAAACTGATGAGAATAAACTAAACATGTGAATCTATTCAATGTTTGGATATAGGTATCGCTGGGAGCGAGGACTATGAGAGCA